>JARHVA010008499.1:0-142500 GCA_037957365.1 Torreya grandis | reverse complement strand
ATAAGTGTAAATTAATTAATGGATAAAAGAGAGCATATATTGTTTAATTTTTTGTTCTGAGGTACGGCAATGATCAAGAGTCATCATAGGATTGCATTGGAATTTTAGGCCTTGTTCCTTCTATCTTTTGATTATTTTTATCCACCATATGCTTACATCGAATAGGGACAACTACATCGATGTAGGTGTCTTCCTCCAATGCAAGTGAGTAGTCCAAGATACACATAAGGATGGATCTAAATTTATACCAAGCCTATGTTGTCACTTTTATAACTACCATGCACATCAAATTACATCCACCTATGTATGATATTCATCCATTGAATAAAAGCTTAGTTCATTTGCCTTAGACTTCCTGTAGCTTCATAAAAATGAGTTAGGATGTGATTAGAGCTAACCCTAGTAACCTTGATTGTTGTTAAGTTTTGCCTACATAGCCAATACTCCAAAGAGGGCCTCAGACTCACATGTATTTCTCCCTCTTAGGCATGTGTTTAATTATAACTATGTAACTATATGTTCTTTCTCCTATAGTAACCCCTGGTACAAATAATGTAATAATACATTGATCTTTTGAGTGCTTTAAATGTTCAATTTAGTGTTGTAGTGTAATTTGATATTTGTTAATGTAAAATAATTGCTAATTAGAACTTACTTGATCAAATATCTAGCTAGTGTAATAATAATATAAATTTTGTATATATAGGGATATCTTGATTTCAAATTAGGAATTAGTAGTGCACAAAAGGTTGACGATAAAAATAACAAGTGGGGCTAACAAATGATCACAAAATTGAAAGGTATATAAAAGAATAAGCATAGACACTTTCATAGACACAAATGTCCAACATAGATGCAGGTGTCTACAGATTAAAAACACAAAAAATACAAAATAATAAGTGGTTATCTCTAGAGTATGGTGGGTAAAAGGTGTCATAACAACATATAGGCCCAAGGGTAAGGTAAGAGCAAGCAAAATAGAATGGAATAAAAAAATGTCCATACAATATTTTACCACTAGACATCTAATTTTTGGTCAAGAGGAATACACATACAAAATATATAATAACATGCTATTAATTGTGCTTATACCAAATATGAGTATTTACATTTTCCACCCATTTAATCTAGTAATGCATGAAATTGAAATTACTAGTTTAAAAGGAAAGAAAACACATACCCTAGTGTGTACAACACACCTTGTCTTCACTTGAGATTTCTTTGAATCTCTTATTTGAATATTACCTGCAATTAAAAAGTATACAACAAAGTAATTAGTGCTTATAATTTATATATGATCAATAATATAAATTAACATAAAAATTCATGGATAGAATACGCCTATATATATGATGCATGAAAATGGCTCTAGATCACTAGAGACTGAATAAGGGAACGTGTAACCTCATCCATCTTCTAGTCAATAATATGAGTGAACTTACAAGTGGTAAATTGGGTTGCACCCTAATGGTGTTATACCTGGAGTGGAGAGAGTTAGGATATGATCATGATCCCAAATTAGAATAATAAGAGTGGTGATTTGACCATCAAAAGTATCATTTCCCAACTAGCACACTCGAGTACAAAAGATATGTATATATTTATCCTAGTATAGGATGAGTGATGTAATCAATCTCACCTAAAAAACTTAATGAGTTTAGATGGTTTAATCACTCCAATCTTAACAAAAGTAATAACCGATGTAGATGGATAAGGCTCATTAATAGTCCAACCTAGGTATTAGTGCATAACATTATGTCGTATAGTAATAATTCATAATAATCTAGCAAATCTGGAAGATAGATCAGCGTTTGAGTAAATAGAAGGAATGAACTTTATTCATAACCCTTATCATATCTGGTGTGAATAAATTAATCTTTGTATAATATTAATACTAGTGTATATTGAGTTGAAACAAATATGTATTTGAATCACATGTTGTGAAATATATTTGTGAGTTTTGGTATGTCACAAATGTGGTAGACATGTTTTCAAAACACGCCCCCACTAAATATAAAAATATGAAAATGTGGAAGCCATGTCTAAATGACATGCCCCCACTAAATCTAAAATGTAAAAATCTGAAAACCATGTCTAAATAACATGCCTCCATTAAATATGAAATTGTGAAATTGTGGAAGCCATATCTATATGACATAACCCCACTGCATCTAGAATTGTAAAAAAGTGGAAGCCATGCCTATATGACATGCCCCCATTGAATATGAAACTAAGAAAATGTGGAAGCCATGTCTATATGACATGCCCCCACTGAAATTACCACCCCCATTTGGAATGAGGGTAAATAGTATGTATCATTCACCTCATCATGAAAGGAAAAAGCGAAATTCTCATGTATATAGTAACCAATTTGTATCCTAGTAGTGCTGATACCAAATAATGTAGAATTGGGTTGTGTGAAAGCAAGAAAAGTAAGTGATTTTTTCTAATTCTTGAAATTATTCTAAATTTGTATAATATGAAATGGTTCATTATCTATATTTTAACACAACTCATGATTCTAAAATTGGATAATCGGTGCTCAAGATATGTGTATTTGAAGTTTTTGCAGAAGGTGTATATTAGGTACTTTGAATAGAAAATGTAACTCATTTTCACTATGAACCTTTGAAATTTTTTGAGCTCAAAGTATAGGAAAATAATGTTGTATGGTATATCCCCTCTACCAGTGCAATTTTATGTACTCCAGATAACCCTAGCTAGCCAGAATGTTGACGAACTAGTAGCTAGGCTTAACCATCAATTGAATGTTAATTCTAAATTTTTGAAAAAAAAATCATTTTGAGCAAAAATTTTGGTTTTTGTGTGGATCGATGGACATGTGCAATGAAGGCCAGAATACTTGCATTGATAATTTGATGTTAATGTCCAATTTTAGATGCAAGCATCTAATGTTATTATCATGTGTTGATGTTAGTTTTGTCACTTGGATTTTCACCATTTGAGAATATGCCTAATCTCTCCTCATCTAAGTGGCACAATGGAAACACCTATAGGGTTGTGGGTAGCTTAAATATGAGGTGAATCTCTAGATAGGGCTAGCTCCCTTGATGTACCACTTTGAATTGAAACTACACCTAAACTTTGAGGGTGAAAAGAGAGAGAAAATTGAAATAAAACTATTCTAAGGTAGGTGATACACCAAACATATTGATGAATTCCAACCAAAATCATGTTACATTTGAAACCAAGAGATTAAGTAAACATACACTTCTTCAATCTACATCTTCTCACATCAATATTACATTATGAGGCTATCGATGAATGTTTAGGATAGGAAGAATATAAAAGAGGCCTTGAATGACACTAATAAATAGACTATCAGAGTTGTTGCTAGAATTTAGATAATGCGCGTGCAATGGAGACGTGATCACATGAGTTGAAGCTAGTGCACACCACATAGATGCTAAAGCAATTTGAATATAACACAAGAAGATAAATTACACAAGACAAAATGGAGAAAACCAAAATATGATTAACATGAGATGGCCAAAGTGAGGACTACAAATAGGAGAGTACGTAAGTAACTCCTCCATAAAATGTGGACAAGGCACCCCAAGAATAGACTGTAACTCCTCCACAAAAGGTGGACAAGGCACCCCAAGAATAGACTGTAACTCCTCCATGAAAGGTGGTGACAAGGCACTAAGAATAGAGAAGTAATTCCCATCAAGGGAGTTACTTATGACATTCTTATGACACCTATGACACATCTATGACACACACCTCCACATAAGCTAGCATATCCCACAAATGTAGGAAAACTCCATGTATGCACGAGAAATACAATTTCTCTAATTAAAAAATAGGGAAAAATAAAAACCTAAACTAATACCCCCCCATAAGCACAGCTTAGGTGGGCAGTGTGGAAATATAAAATGGGTCCCAACAACTAGGCCTGATGAGGTACCCATGTACAAATGCAATCTCCCATAAGATAGAGAAAAGGAGAAAACCTGTAGGAAAAAACTCGCACCCCCCCGCAAAGAGAGACATAAAAGAAAAGAGGCTAAAAGGCCCCCCTGAAAATGATGCTACTGCAGATGTGGACCACACCCCAAGAAGAGCTCGTAGATGAATGAACTTGCTCTCAATGAAAGTTTTGGTGAAGATGTCTACAACCTGCTCTGAAGACTGGAAAAATATCAAGTCAATGACCTGACTATGAATAAGCTCCTGAATGAAATGCATGTGAATCTCTATGTGCTTGGTCTATTGGTGTTGAACTGGACTCCTGCAAATCTGAATGGTACTCTGGTTGTCACAATAAATGATGGTGGGCTGCCTGATAGGAATGCCAAACTCAAAAAGAATCCCCTAAAGCCAAATAGACTTAGTAGCTGCATTAACAACTCCCCTGTACTCTACCTCTGTGGATGATATAGCAATAGTATTATGCTTCTTGATAGACCAATTGATAAGACCAGAACCTAGAGAGAAACTATAATCAGAAGTGGACTTATGAGTCTGTGAATCACCAGCCTAGTCTGAATATGTATATCCAACCAACTCAACCTCTATGCCAAATATGTAATGAATCTCATATTTATGTGAACCCTGTATGTAATGCAAGATCCTCTTAGCTGCTTTCCAATGTAGCTCATGAGGTTCTTGCATGAATCTAGAGACAAGTCCCACTATATATGATAGTCGGGCCTGGTGTGAGTCAAGTAGATGAGACTACCAACAAGTTGTCGATACCGAGTGGAATCAACCAATGGTGAAGAACAATCAGCCTCAAGTTTGACTCCTCATAGAAAGGGAGTTAGAGATGGCTTACAATTAGCCATGTGAAATCAAGCCAATAAGTCAAGAGCATACTTAGGCTGTATAAGAGAAATTCTTGAATCTGACTGTGAGATCTCGATGCCAAGGAAGTAGTGTAACAAACCCAAGTCTGTCATGTCAAATCTATCCTGAAGAGATGCTTTCACCACTACAATAGCTGATGAAGAACTCTCAATGATCAAAAGGTCATCAACATATAAAACCAAAATCAAGAGCGAATCATCCTACCACAAGAAGTAGACCTAGTGAAACCTGCTATGAGAAGGAAGGAATCCATCTTGGCATACCAAGCTTGAGGGGCCTGTTTGAGGCCATAAATAGATTTCCTAAGTCTACATACTAAGGAAGAATCCTGAACAAATCTTGGGGGCTGCTCCATGTAGATCTCCTCCTCTAGATCTCTATGAAGAAAGGCACTCTTCACATCCATCTGATGCACATCCCAACCATGTGTTGTGGCAATAGCCAAGGTGAGTCAGATAGAAGTCATCTTTGAAATGGATGCAAAGGTCTCTGAGTAGTCAATTCCTGTCACCTGTGAGAAACCCTTGGTGACTAATCATGCCTTGTACTTATCAACTAACCCATCTGCTACAAAATTGGTCCAATATATCCACCTACATCAAACCATCTTTCTTCCCTTAGGAAGTGAAGTCAAATCCCAAGTGTGATTTTTGATTAAGGAAGAATATTCTTCCTCCATAGCATTATCCCACTCAAGTACCCCCGTGCCTCTTGAAAATTCTATGGATCTAAAACTATAGCAAAGAAGGCATGTGGATCTCTCTAAAAATCCCCCTAGTACATCTTTCATTTGTGGGATCTCCTACCCAAGTGCCAACACTCTCAAGTGTCTATCTGGCCCAAAGTGGCCCGAAAGTGGGTGAGTCAAGTGTTAACTTCTCATCCTCTAAATGACTAGAGGTGGATGACTCTGCATCACTGTCCTCACTGTCTAAAATCGAAGAAGAAGAAGAAGTCTCTGGCTTAAGAACCTGCTATGGTTGATCTAAATTTGACAAGAAATCATCATGAAGAAGTAGATCCAATGAGGGAGAATTGTCAAGTGTTGAGTCTCTAGGACTCTCCTGAAAATGGACACTTCTCTCGATGAACAACTCATGAGTGACTAGATCTAGAAGGTGATATCCCTTAATACCATCTAGATATCCTACAAAGATGCAATTCTTGGACTAACGCTCCATAGCTTTGCATTTCTTCTTTGAAATGCAGTCCATGGCTGGGGATCCAAAAACTCTAAGGTGCTCAACATCAGGTTTCCTTTTATGCCAAGCTTCAAAGGGTGTTATCCCTTTCAAAGCTTTGTGAGGAACACTATTTTGAATGTAGAAAGCACAATTGATGGCTTCAACCCAGTACTATGGTGCTAAGGATTTGGAGTGAATCATACAACTACCCATTTCTTTTAAGAACCTATTCTTGCATTCTGCAACTCCATTCTATGAAGGACTATAAGTGACTGTACACTGCAAATCAATCCCCTTTGTAGTGCAAAACTACTCAAACCTGATGCTGACATACTCCCCTCCATTATCAATTTGAAGAACCTTGATGGATTTCTCACTCTGTTTCTCAACAAGAGCCTTAAAGTCTAGAAAATTTTCAAACACTTCAAACTTTTGTTTGAGAAAATATATCCAAGTGTACCTAGAGAAATCATCAATGAAAGCGAGGATGTACTTGGTCCTTGTGAAAGATGGTTTGGAAAAGGGTCCTGATACATCACTATGGACTAACTCCAAAGGTTGTGAAGCCCTCCAAGCTTTGCCTTTGTCAAATTTTGCTTCGGGATGCTTCTCAAGGGAACACCCCTCACAAACTCCTTTTGAGAATTGAACACAAGGCAAGCCAATGACCATGTCATTTTTGCAAAGTTGCTCAAGGTAGCGGTAGTTAAGGTGGCCAAACCGCTCATGCCATAATTTGGTAACTCCATCTGAATGAGTCAACAATGCTATTGGAGAAGAATCTGATGCAAAATGTGAGAAGGTGTATAAACTTGCTTGGTGATCTACCCTACCCACTGCCACTGTAGTATCACTATGCAACTCCCTAATAGCAACTGAATCTGGTGAAAACTCAACTCTCATGCCCCAACCAATGTGAGTGATTTGGTACACTGATAGGAGATTGGTTGAAAGAGAAGGAACACTTATAAAATTATTGAATGTTCCTCCTTCCATTTCAACTGACCCTCTCCCTACAATAGAAACTGATGTGTCATCACCCAAACTAAATGAAGTCATGCTACAAGGCTCTAAAGATGAAAACTCAACTAGTGAAGATCCCATGTGGTGAGAAGCACCCAAATCAATGACCCATGATGATGTAGAAGCTATAGTAGCTACAAGGGCCTTGCCCTTTCCTTCTCCTTACCCTTGCTTTTTGCCTTGGTAGAATCTTGGGTAGATGAATTCTGCTTGATGGACTCAGGAACACCTATGTTATTCTTCTCTAGAAGATGAGTTAGGTGATCTATTTGTTTCTTCATGCATTTATGTTCATCATGCCCTATATTTTTATAATAGGCACACTTAACCTTCTCCTTCTTAGGTTTAGCATTGAAAGAGGAAGTCTCAGTGTTATTTTTGGCAGCATTGGTGTTTTCTTTCTTCTTCTCTTGGTCCTTGTTCTTTTCTTCTTCTCCTTTGTTGAAGTCTTATCCTTACCATTTCTAGCTATCAAGGCTTGGGGTTGAGTAGACTTCATTATTCCCATTTGAATTAGCTTATCTTTCTCCCTAGTCAAGTCGGCAATGAATGAATCCAAAGAAGGTATTTTCCATGTAGTGCCAAGGGCACTTTTTGTGGCATGGAAAGTGGAGACAAAGACTGAATAGCTTGGACCTAACTTTGTGAGAATAGAAAGTATGAGTTGATCATATTTATTCTCTATCTCTAATTCTTTTAATTTCAATCTAAGGGCCTTAAACTTAGTGAAGAAGTCCTGTAGGGTGTCAAATTTGCTAGGACTTAGACTTATGAGTTCATTTTTGAGCTCATGACCTCTCATCTCATCAAGCTTCCCAAATAACTTTTCTAAGGTGTCTAATATGTCATTAGGAGTCTAGGAGTATTTTAGATGGAAGAGAAATTTTGGAGACATAGAAAATCTTAGTAATTCATAGGCTTCATCACTACGGTTGTACCACTTGACCTTTTCAGCATTAGTGTTGGGTTCTACTTCAGTACCCATGGTGATCGTATACAACCCTTTTTCTTCTAAAAATGATTGACATTTTAACCTTCCATTCATGATATTTGAAGGGTGTTAGGGGTTTAAGTTGAAAAGAATCCATTTTTAGCTGAATTTAGGTGAAGTTGTATTGATTGCAAGTTGTGAAACTATGCAAAAAAGAGAATGAAAGCAAAGATTTACAAGTTATGAAAAGCAATCACACCCCCCCTAAAATATTGAGCCCCCTAAATATGCAAGTGCACTCTTAAAAGATGTTAGACTCAGCTGAGAATACGTTTTAGAGCAATCAGTGCAAGACTAAAGCAAACAGGACATCAGACTCAACGGAAAATGCATCTCGAGAGACCCAAATTTTTGGCACTTTATAAACTAGTGCATTTTTGATAAATAACAAGCCTACGCTGTGGATAATTGAATTAAAAACACTTTTACAAAAAATGGCACCCAAATTCGAGCTACCTTTTGCAAGATATTAAAGGTTCAATTTTCTCGTAAACTAGTGTTTTTGCAAAAAAAAGCACTAAAACATTTTTAAAAATGCCTGTTATGAGAGAGAAAGTGACCTTCCAACCACTCATTAGATTCAACATAGAACGAAGAATCCAAAAGAGGTTTGTGTGAGGGGGAATTGGCATCCCGCCAACCTGGGCCTCACCCTTCGTCTTCGATAGGCGAAGATACAAGTTTTAAATGAAAACCCCCAAATTACAAAATTGTCTAAAAAATTAAATATTTAGTCAAATTGACTGATTTTTGTTTTACAAGTCAATTTTTAACTGAAAATAATGAAGCATAGACAGAATGAAGGATGCCACGTGTCCAAGGGGTGCCACATGGGATGCCAAGTAAGGAAGGGGTGCCAAAAACAAACAGTCCAGATTATACTTGTAGAAAAGACAAAAGAGTAGTAGATGTGGCCATATGTTTTCACCAAAAACAAGGGCACATCTCTAATTTTCTGGGAAAGAAAAGGTTAAAGAGTTTTCGGACTTCAACACAGCAGTTTTACCAAAAAAATGCATCATTTTCAGAAAAACTAACATGGACACCGTACGCCTTGCTTGTATGGCAGAACAAAAGCCCAGAAGCTAGGCACAGAAGCTTGGCATTGCTGAAGGCACCTTTCTGGAAGGATAATAGCAGACCTGGTAGAAAGGATGTGCCATTTTCAAAAAAATTGTGCCATAGCAAGCTGGACGCCGTACAGTTGATGGCGTGGCTATAGAAGGATGCTGGAAGGACTGTTGTTCTTCCCTCTACTGCTCCACACAACAATGGCACCCAAGATAACTGATAAACTAGCCAAGACACCCAAAGGCCAAGGAAACGATAGTAGAAAAGATTTTGAGAGTTTTTTTTCATATTTTAGATCAAATCTAGAAAAAAAACAAAGAGAACTCCACTCCTCTTGATTTCAAAATGAACTAAAAGCATAACCATACACACAATTATCGTTCTTGCTCTGATACCATATCGGATTTGTTGCCAGAATTTGGATAATGTGAGTGTAATGGAGACGTGATCACACGAGTTGAAACTAGTGCACACCACATAGATGCCAAAGCAATTTGAAAATAACAAAAGAAGATAAATTGCACAAGAAAAAATGGAGAAAACCAAAATCTGATTAACATGAGATGGCCAAAGTGAGGACTACAAATAGGAGAGTACGTAAGTAACTCTTCCACAAAAGGTAGACAAGGCACCCCAAGAATAGACTGTAACTCCTCCACAAAAGGTGGACAAGGCACCCCAAGAATAGACTGTAATTCCTCCATAAAAGGTGGTGACAAGGTGCTAATAATAGAGAAGTAACTCCCATCAAGGGAGTTACTTATGACATTCTTATGACACCTATGACACATCTATGACACACATCTCCACATAAGCTAGCCTATCCCACAAATGTAGAAAAACTCCATGTATGCACAAGAAATACAATTTCCTTAATTAAAAAATAGGGAAAAATAAAAACCTACACTAATATAGACTAACTAAATTAACCTTGACACTTCCTAAAACACTTCACATGCCCTACAAGAAGAAGCTTTCCAACTGCAAATAGGATGAAAGAATGAAATAACATGCTAAGGAAACAAGAGTTATCACTTAATAAAATCAATTATCCAAGTAGAACACACTATTAATAGTCACTAAGAGGTAAAAATTAGTAGTCTTATTGATAAAAATGCATGAAAATGAGTAGGGCTTCACCATACTCACGTGGAACATAAGTTACAATGGCCAAAATGGCTATTTCTTATAGAACTTGAGAGATAGAGGAGAAGAGAGAAGTCTAAGGGTCACAAATACACTTGTGAATCTAAGAAGATAAATTAATTTTTCATATTAATATTATATGGGATGAACCATGAAATGTCAAGAATTCTAAGTGTCCATCCAAGTCATCAAACTCTTGCAAAGTGGCATAAAATCCTCTAAACTAGCTCCCAAAAATTACCTTCATGATTTGAGCTTATTAAACACCTAATAATTGACTAGTAATATTTAAAATTATTGAAATTAATGTTAAATATCTTAGACATGCCTTTCCATACATTGGTTTTAGGCTTGGGCATCTGAAACCTTTTGGGAATGAGCCATTATCATCTGGAGTCTAATAATCTCTTCTTTCATGCACCTTGCATACTTGTCTTCAAATTTGGATTTATTTTCTCATTAAAATACATGATATGGAGTGTATTTCAAGTTTAAATACCCTCCATGACTCTATAAGCATCAAGGACACCTTAAAACCACTTCCACTTGAATTTTTCACACTTCTCAGTAGCTTGGTCAATATGATAATTTTAACTAGCTGAGATGAATCTATTCATTTACATATTAAGGAGTATTTTAAAATAGTTAAATGGATATATGTAGTTATAAAAAAATTATATATTCCTCCAAAACTTTACTACATCCTCAGACTCCTTCTATAACCTAAAAAACACATAAAATGGTCAAAAATACCCTATTTTACACCCTATCCTTACAATTTTATACAACTAAAAAACATGGGGAGTAGATTTAGGGAGTATCCTAAAATATCCAATATATTTCATGGTCAAAATATGTCATTATAATGCATCAGTAGCTTCATTTATCCAATCGGGTCCTTCCAAGGGTTTGTAAGGGTCTTAGGCCTATTTTGACCTCTTAAGGTTCATTCATAAAACCCTGAAGTTGGAATTTCAATCTAATTACACAATAATGGTCTTTATTACACTATATAACATTTATAAATTTCTTTAGTCTCCATTTAAAGCACAAAGTGAGATACAAGCACTTAAAGTTATCTTATCGAGCTCCTTTATCTAGTTTGCATAGACCAAACCTTGGTATCAAGCCAAAATTGACTCTCATTATGCTTTATCAAAAATTTAAAAGATTAAAAACACCTGTATTAACCTTATGAACATGTATCAATAGGTTTTAACTTATATATAATGCTATAAGTGTGACTGACTCATTATTTGGACACCCGGCCTAGCCATGCCTTGCTTGTTTGCGAGTTTAAGCCCAAAATGGCCCTTTTAATGTTTCACCTAAATTAAAATATCTCATACACATATATTATTCTCCAATAAACATGATTCAACAAGGTATAAATCATTCCTAGGTCTAGAAGTGAGATTGGTCTCCCATTTAGTCTTTAGGCCAAAATTTTGCCTTTAGGCCTGCTTGCAAACTAAGAAATATAGATCACTCTGTTAGGTTTCCCCTTTTTATGATGTGTTTTATATATTATTTTGAGCGTGTTTAAACTTAAAAAACTTTATTTAATGGTTAATTCAACCCCTATATCACCTTATCACTTGCTTTCTTCAAAACCTGTCAGTATGCACATAAGGGGAGTGCCCTTTGTCTGAGACAAAATAGAGGCTACTCCCCTATTTACTCAGATGATGTTGAGTATCTTAGGATATAATTTATGTATTATATACCCTATACAAAAAATATTATCTCTTTTTGAAGTCATTTTACACTCCAAATCTTTAAGTTCTAAGACTGGTTTCTAGGCAAAAGGACTATGTAGGGTTTTAAGGAGTGGATTGCATTTTCTTGATTGGGATCTTCTACATGCTTTTTTTCCATTTTATGAAGGTTCCATGAGAATATTATATTCATAATAAGTTTTTTTATCTTCCTCATCACTCCAAAACTCCATGCTCCCTTCCATATATTCTACCTAGTTAGGACTAATATACTTCTTTGACCATGTGTTTTCCTTAGAGAGGATACCTATTGGTATAGATGCATATTTGAGCTTGATACAAGGTATATAGATCATTTTATGATCTATTATAATAATTCCATTATTTTTTTAATAATTTTTTGTCATGTCTATGCATTGGCAACCTTCATACCTCACTTTTTAGCTCATTGTCTGCCATGGTCAAACACAATCAACTATGTTGAGGGATGTAAAGACCTATAGGTAAAGACCCCTCCTTTGCAAGGTTACTCATCACTATTTAACCTCATTAACTATATAAATTTGTTTTAAACCTTCTCATTTTTTATTAATCACATTCTTCTCTTCACCTTATCATGACTGTGAACTAGTTGTAGATGCATACAGGGTTCTAAGATGTAAATGTAAGCTTGTTTATCATTTCCAATAGTTCATGGAAATAACCATGACTCTAAGGTAGTGTTCATAACTATTTTCACCATGTTAACTTTAATTTTATCCTTTATATTCCCTTTTAATTTATAAATTGAGTCCTCCCTACCTTTTGACTATGAATGCTACCTTTAGACTATTCTAGGTATGCATATTAGCTTTAAATGAGTATGGCCATGGTTTTTGGAGACCTTACTTGTAGCCTTGGGGTCACATAGAAATTTATCATACCTAAATTCAAATTTTTATGGGCTAAAACACCACCAAGGCACTTATTTTGGATCACTATTTCCATACCCAACTGTAGGAGGATGTTGAGGTTGCTTATACGGATTGTAGGTGCTCATAAGAAGAAAAACACTGCTCATCATCTCCTTATGGTGATATTTTAATTCATGGATTACAATTTAACCCTTTTTATCCACTCACATATGGGGCATAGACCTAATTTTCAACTTGGGTAGAGAAAGGTCCCTTTTGGGCCAAACCTATAGATTTTACTGGTTATTTTCAGTGTATTTGTAGGCAACTTTAGGCCTTCAAATGATCACCCTCTTTTTGTCATCTACCTTCAAAACTTGGAAAATTATTTCTTGTATGTGGGAGATTCAAAAAAAACCCATTATGATGAATCATATATCATTATACCCCTATTTAAAAATATCATCAAAACACCAAAGAACTCTGTTTCGCATTTTTAGGGACAAAGGGCCTGAACATGGTTCTTTGATCCTAGAAGGTTGTTTCTAACTCCATTTTCAAACCTATACATTCAAAATGGGAAATCATGATATAAATTAATGTTATAACCTCAAATATATTTTCATATTATGATTCAATTCTCTAGAATAACCTCTCAACTTTCTATCAAGACCACCTATAGGTGGTTATTCTAGTGTGCAGGCAACAAATGTGGATTTAGGTAGTGAACATTGATTTTCATCCTTTATGAGTTAAAAAATTATTTCATACTTCCAAATTCATTCTTAATATTTCAAATAATCTAAAAAAAAACTTCAAAACCTTCTTTTCAACATGGAATCTTCCTTCATGACACCTATAGATGAGTGTCAATGGTTGCCTGACTATGTAGAAGTATAGTGGACAAAAGTTGAATAAGGTATGTTGATGAATGGTCCCATGAGCACACCTAAGCCCACATAAATCCATAAAATGATTGTTTGTATTTATGATAATCATTATGCAATCTCCAAACACCTATTCTAATGTGAAAACCCTTTACAACTGAAAGGTACAGGGCAAGAAATGATAGCTAATGACTGCTTGTGTGGCATATGAGCTTGAAAACTAGGAGAATTGCCTTAGATACTAAATATGAAAGGTAAGATTAACTAGGATAACCTTTAAAACATGTAAATTAAACCATCACAATAATTTGGAACCATTGACAAAGCATGAAAATCTAGAACATGGTAAAACTTGCTGATAACTCAGAAAGGCATATCCTTTTGTAACTTTGAGATACTTGACTCATCCAAACATCATGAAACTTGAAACCAAGAATTTAGAGAAGATAAGGATGAATCCAAAATCATATAAAACTAATATTACCAACTGGATTATATGTAAATTCCTAAACCAAAGTAAAATATATAGGTGCATGAAATAATAAGTAGAAAAGTACAATCAACTTCATGAAGATGGTTCATGGAGCACATGCCACAATTATTCAGATTATTTATATGGAAATTAAGGTATATAATTTTAATTTCACCTTCCCAAATAATATTATCTAAAACCTCCTCTACTGGCTATACCAAGTATAAACTTGAAGATTGTTTTTACTTGCTAAGAAGAGTGAAAAAGGAACATAATGGTTTTGGGATTAAAATAGAAATTTTAGAGAACTTAAAATGTGTATTTGAGCTTGGGGAAGTTGAATAGATATACCATGATATTCTCCCATGTGGCACACTTCCCCATGGGTCATACAAATACCAAACTCACATTTTTGCCCAAGAAAACTACCCTTTCCTCTAAAGACCTTGCCACTTTTCATTTTTGGTGGTTGATTAAGACCTATTAGGAAACATGTAATATGAAATAATTTTTTTTAATCTTCAAACTTCCTAATAATTCTTTAGGAGTCATTAAATGCACCTTTTTGACCTCAAAATGACCAAAAATGACTAAAAAGACTAAAATGACTAAGGACAAAGGCTAATATAACATTAAATGACATTAATTGACCTATAAAACACCTTGTGACATATGTATTAGACCCATAAAACATATAAAAACTATTTTTTACCTAGGAGTGCCCTCGTTTGACTTGTAAATCAAATTTGGTCAACAAATTGGTGACTCATAGGGGTAGCATGCCTACTTTTCTAACTAGACTAGTATCCTTACTAGTCCATTGGGCTTAGGATTCATCTAGAATATAAGATTAAAAAAAGGAATTGTTTTACCATTTACCATCAAAAAAATACCACTAATTACCTTAACCACACAAAGCAAAGGACATACACAAAACAAGACAACAAACTAACAAGTTACACACACACACAGATGTGCTCAAGGCACTTAGAGGAATCAAAAAACAACTATTGTTAACAAATATAAAATAATCATACATACTTTCTAGGATCATAAATAAAACTTCTTGAATCATATTCATGGTGAGATGAAACATAGTGCCAAGCATGTTTCTCCTTGGATTGAATGCTTTATGGATTAGACCTATTCCTTGGCACTTGACTTGATCTAATATCAAGTAGATCATAATTAAATAGGTATCCAATGTATATATATTCCTCTTTAAATTATTCACTTACCTCATACTATTTCCCACTCTTCATCTCATGGTCAACTTGCATCTTCTTTGTAGGCATGGCTTAAAGAGGATTGGTTTCTTGTTCCTTAGAAGATTGAGGCCAATAGGAGCTTGTTCCATCCTTAAAGATATGATGTGTTTCTCCCAATTTATTGATAGTATTATATCCCATATTGATGACTTCAAACATGTCATCATGACATTTATATGATTTTTGAAAGGACAAATTTGAAAGGTTACTTTTCCTTTGCATACTTACTTGAGTACCAAATCTACCTTCTCCATCTTTGACCAAATCAAAGCCTCCTTAAAGAGGATTATAGTTTGCTCCAATGATTGAAAAAAAGTCATCCAAAGTATTATTAATAACTTTTTCTTGCCCATCCATGACGTCTTTCAAAGTGATGGAGGAACCAATGAAGGTTTCCTCTTCTTTAGCAAAAGGAAAACATTCTTCCTCATCAACCCAATAAAAAATATCCACAAAATAAGTCACCTCTTCTTAATCATTTATGATCCTTTAAGGCTCTCAATTTTCATCTCAACTACCATATCATGACTTTGATTCTCAAGGGCTACAATATCCTCTATTTCTTTCTCCTTCTTGGTAATGCCAAGACTAGGCTTCTTGAAGTCATGTGACTTAGTATGATGAAGCTACCAAGGAGTTAGGATTTATTAAAGAAAGATTTATGAGTTTTTTGTCAAAAATAATATATTATTTTGGTTCCCATACCATAGGTACATCAAGGGAAAGGGTGATGGGGTGAGGACAAGATGAACTAGTTGGTAGAGGTGGCACATAGAACTCAAAATCAGATTGAGAGTGAAATGTAGGGGCTTCTTTTGGAAGCTCTTGAGGAAGGGGAGGTAGACTTTGGGATTAAAAAACTTGGCTTTGTTCCTTCAATTTTATAATCACTTCATTCACATCTTACTTAACTTGAGGACTCTCTTGAGGAAGGGTGGATGGGGTGTGTTTAGGCATGTGATCTTATTTTGGGTCTAAACCTTCCATCACACCTTAACTTAGCAATTTCATCTTTGCCTCTAACTCTTCATTCTACTTGGATAGATTCTCTTGTAAAATTATCTATTGAATTTTTTAATAATAATCATGATGAGGAGGAGTACAATGGAGATGACATGGAGAATAAGAGGTGTCTTAAGGAAGGGTGGGAGGGACTTTCATAAGATCAAGTTTTTCTTCAACTTCACACTCTTTATCTAGGCTTTCCTATTCCTTTTTTCCCCATGATTCTAATATCTTACTCTAGCTTAATATTTTGGCTTTAGGATTATTTTCTTGAGGTTTTGATGCAACTTGAGGAGTGGATGAAGTATTCAAGAAACTTGGAATCTCCTTAGGCTTGGAATCTTCACCTTGTCTCCAACTTGGAATGACTTATCTAGAGTTATCATATTGAAGTTGGGATGTAATGGGAGATGGAAATGAGGGATTTAATTCCACTTCCTTTAATGATAACATGGACTATTTCATTCGCGTATTGATCAACTCAATTTTTATATCAAGGTTTGCTTTAAAAACAAGGCTAGTCTTTTCAACTCTCTCTTCCACTTGATTTGGAAAAGGATGAATTTGGTAATTTTGATTGGGCTCATGAGTAGGGGTAAAATATGGTTGATAAAAAACTTGGGGAAGTCATGAAATCTTAGTTTATCTTCTAAGGATGCAATCAATCCACTCACATCTAACATCTCACTTGTGAGCCTTTGCTAATTGACTCTCTCAATAGGTATCCACTCTCTTTTGACCAAATATAATACATCTATTGCCTTGTGAATTAAATTTATAGGAACATCTTGACCATGTCCCCTTAGTGTATCAAGCTCTAACATGTACTTATCATAGCACAAGAATGTATTTTTAAAGGTGGAAATAGATTGAGTTGAGAAGTGTTTAGTTTGAATAGGGGAAGCAGGACATTAAGGAGGTTGGCTATAAGATTGGTAAGAATCATGAGAAGGCCGACAATGGACATGTGTTAGTTGATAGGAATCATAACGAGACTAGTAAGAATCATACCAAGGCTAATAGGGACTGCCATAAAATGGATATGTCTCACCAACTTATGTAAAATAGTATTCAACACCAAAATTAACCATGGAAATTTATTTAAATCAAGAACACAAATAAAAATGTTACCAAAAATATTAAAAGGATAATTAGGGCTATTTCACCAACTGATATAACTTTAGAGTCACCATTGATGCTTGGATAGATGCCTCTAAAGGTTGATTATTGAAAGATAACACCAAATATCTTTCAACCTCTTAGACCAAGAGTCCCACCGAGCATGCCAAAAACTATTGTCACTTGGATTTTAACCCTTTGAGGAGATACCTAAGATCTCCTCATCCAAGTGGTATAATGGAAACACATTTAGGCTTGTGGGTATCCTAAGGATGAGTTGATCTCTAGATAGGGATAGTTCCCTCGATGTACCACTTTGGATTACAACTACACATAAACTTTAGGGGTGAAAAGGGATAGAGAAAATTTAAAGGAAACTATTCTAAGGGAGGTTATACACCAAATATGTTTATTAATTCCAACCAAAATCATGTTACACTTGAAATTAAGAGATTAACCAAACATACACTTCTTCAATATATATCTTCTCGTATCAATGTTACATTACGAGGCTATGGATGAATGTTTAGGATAGGATGACTAGAAAAGAGGCTTGAATGTCACTAATGAATAGACTAAATCACTAAACCTTGAAACTTCCTAAAACACTTGACATTCCCTTCAAGAAAAAGCTTTCCAACTGCAAATAGGATGAAAGAATGAAACAACATGCTAAGGAAACAAGAGTTATCACTTAAGAAAATCAATCATCCAAGTAAAACACACTATGAATAGTCATGAAGAGGTAAAAATTAGTATTATTATTGACAAAAAGGTATGAAAATGAGTAAGGCTTCACCATACTTAGGTGGAGCATAAGTTACAATGGCTAAAATGGCTAGTTCTTATAGAACTTGAGAGAGAGGAGAAGAGAGAAGTCCAAAGGTCACAAGGACACTTATAAATCTGATAATATCAGTTAATTTTGAATGAGAATAGGATATGGGATAAAACACTTAATTTCAGTAAGTCCAAGTGTCCATCCAAGTCATCAAACTCCTACAAAGTGGCATAAAATCCTCTAATTTGGATAAAAAAATTGCCTTCATGATTTGAGATTATTAAACACCTCATAACTGACTAGGAATAGTTAAAATGATTGGAATAAAGGTAAAGGATTTCATAAATGCCTCTCCATGCATTTTTTGTAGTCTTGGTCATCTAAAACCTTCTATAAATGAGCCATCATCATCTACAGTCCAAAAAACTCTTCTTTCATGCACCCTACACACTTATCTTCAAATTAAGATTCATTTTCTCATTAAAATATGTGGGAGGGAGTGGATTAAAATTTTAAATACCATTCATGGATATATAATCATCAAGGACACCTTAAAACCACTTCCACTTAAAGTTTTCACACTTCTCACTACCTTGGTCGATATGCCAGTTTTGACTAGCTGAGATGAAGCTATTTGTTTTCATACTTATGAGTATTTTAAAATAATTAAATGGACATATGGAGTTATAAGAATTTTATAAATTCCTCCCAAACTTTATTTCATCCTTAGACGCCTCCTAAAACCTACAAAACACACAAAATGGTCAAAATACCATATTTCACATCTTGCTCATACAATTCCCTACAACCAAAAATCATGGGGAGTAGCTTTATGTAGTCTCATACAAGATAAAATATCTTTCATATTTAAAATATGTCTTTATAATTCATCTTCAAATTTATTTCTCCAATCAGGTCCTTCCAAGGGTTTGCAAGGGTTTTAGGCCTATTTTGACCTCTTAAGGTTTGTTTATAAAAACCTGACATTGGAATTTCAATATATTTCCAAAATAATTGTATTTATGATCCTATATAACATCTATAAATTCTTTGAGTCTCCATGAAAATCACAAAGTGAGATACAAGCACTTAAAGCTATCCTATCAAGTTCCTTTTTACAATTTGCATAGGCCTAACCTTAGTCTCAAGCCAAAATTGACTCTCCTAATGCTTTATATAAAATTTAGAATATGAAACACACCTTTATTTACCTTATTAACATGTCTCAATAGGTTTTAACTCATATATAATGATAAGTGTGACTAACTCTTTGTTTGGACACTAGGCCTAACCATGCCTATTATGTTTGCTTACAAGTTTTAGCCCAAAATGACCCTTTTGATGTTTTCCCTAAATTTAAATAGATGTTAAACATATATTATTCTCCAATAAACATTATTTAATAAGATATAAATCATTCCTAGGGATATAAGTGAAATTGGTCTCCCATTTAGTCTTTAAGCCAAAATATTACCTTTAGGCCTACTTGCAAACTAAGCAATACAGATCACTCATTAGGTATCCACTTTATATTAGGTTTTTTATATGTTACCCTAAGTTTTTTTCAAATTAAAAAAAATTATTTAAGGTTTCATTCAACTCATATCTCACCTTATCACTTGCTTTCTTTGAAACCTGTCAGTCTGTACATAAGGGGAGTGCCCTTTATCTAAGATAAAATAGAGGACACTCCCCTATATCCTCAGATGATGGTGAGTATCTTAGGATATTATTAAATTATTATAGACCCTATACATAAAACTTTATCCCCTGTTGATATCATTTGACCCTCTAAATCTTCAAGCTCCAAGATTGGTTTCTACACAAAAGGACTTGTAGGGTTTCAAGGAGTGGATTGCATTTACATGATTGGGATATTCTACATGCTTATTTTCCATTGTATAAAGGTTACATGAGACTATTTTATTCATTATAATCTATTTTTAAATTTCTCATCACTCCAAAATTCCATGTTCCCTTCCATATATTCTGCATAGTTAGGATTGATACACTTCCTTGACTGTGTTTTTTCCTTAAAGAGGATACCTGTAGGTATAGATGCCTCTTTGAGCTTGATAAAAGGTTTTTATATAATTTTAGGATATATTACAATAATTAAATTCTTTTTTTTAATCAAGTTCATTTATATGCATTGTAAACCTTCATACCTCACTTCTTGGATCATTATCTACCATGGTCAAACACTATCAATTATGTTGAGGGATGTAAAGACCTATAGGTGAAGATCCATCCTTTGTAATGTTACTCATCACTATTTAAACTCATGAAACATATCAATTTATTTTAAACCTTATCATTATTTATTAATAACATTCTTCTCTTCACCTTATCATGACTGTAAACTAGCTGTAGATGCATATACGGGCTTAAAAGGTCAAGGTAAGCTTGTTTATCATTGACAATAGTTCATGGAGATCACCATGACTCTAAGGCAGTGTTAATAGGTAGTTTAAAAATTTTAACTTTAATTTTATCCTTTATATTCCCTTTTAATTCATAAACTGAGTCCTCCCTACCTTTTGACTATGAACTCTACCTTTAGACTGATGTAAGTATGCATATTAGCTTTAAATGAGTATGGCTATGGTGTTTAGAGACATTCCTTATAGCCTTATGGTCACTTATAAATTTATCATGCCTAGATTCACATTTATATGGGATAAAACACCACCAAGGCACTCATTTTGGGTCACTATATCCATACCCAACTGTAGGTGGATGTTGAGGTTGCTTGTACAGACTGTAGGTGCTCAAAGGAAGCAAAACACTGCTCATCATCTCCTTCTGATGATATTTTAGTTAATGGATTAAAATTAAACCATTTTGAACCACTAAAATATGGGTAATATACCTAATTTTAAACTTGGGTGGAGAAAGGTCCCTTTTGGGCCAAACCTATAGATTTTATTAGTTGTTTTCAGTGTATTGGTAGGCAACTTTAGGCCTTCATATGATCACCCTCCTTTTGTCATCTACCTCCCATACTTGGAAAAGTATTTATCCTATGTGGGAGATTAAAAAAAAAACCTATTAGGATGAATCAAATGTCCTTATACCCCCTATTTCAAAATTTCATCAAAACACCAAAGAACTCTGTTTAGCATTTTTAGGGACAAAGTGCTTGAACATAGTTCTTTGATCCTAGAAGGTAGTTTCTAACTCCATTTGCTAACCTAGTCATTTAAAAGGGTAATTCATATCTAAATTCATGTTATGACCTAAAATATAGTTTCATATTATGCTTCAATGATCTAAAATGACCTCTCAACTTTCTATCAAGACCACCTGTAGGTGGTTATTCTAGTGTGCAGGTGTCAAAAGTGGATTTAGGAAACTAGCATTGATTTTGATCCTCTATGAGTTGTAAAATTTCTTAATACTTCCAAAATCATTATTAATATTTCAAATCATCTAAAAAAAACTTCAAAACCTTATTTTAAACATGGAATCTTCCTTCATGACACCTATAGCTGAGTGTCAATGGCTGTCTGACTATGTAGAAGTACAATGGATAGAATTTGAATAAGGTATGTTGATGAATGGCCTCATGAGCCTACCTAATCCAAAATTAATCCCTAAAATAAGTTTTTGGATTTATTATAATATTTATTAAATTCTCCAAACACCTATTCTAACGTGAAAACCCTTTACAACCAAAATTTATAAGGCAAGCAATGATATCTAATGACTGCTTGTGTGGCATATGAGCTTGTAAACTATGAGGATTGCCTTGGAGACTAAAGTTATAAGGTAAAAGTAACTATGATAACCTTACAAAAACAAAAATTTAAATAAAACCATCACAATCCTTTGGAACCATTGACAAAGCATGAAAATACATAACATGGTACGAACTGCTTATAACTCAAAAAGGTGTATCCTTTTGTAACTTTGAGCTACTTAACTCATTCAAACATCATGAAACATGAAACCAAGAATGTATATCAGATTAAAATGAATCAAAAATCATTTCAAACCAATATTACCAATTGTATTGTATGTCAATTCCCAAACCAAAGCAAAACCTATAGGGTGCATGAAATAACAAGTAGAAAATTATAGTCAACTTCATGTAGATAGTTCATGAATCATAGGCCACCATTATTCAAAAATTTTATATAAAAATTAATTTATATTAGTTTAATTTCACCTCCCAAAATATTTTTATTTGAAACCTCTTCTACTAGCCGTACCAAGTATAAACTTGAAGATTACTTTTGCTTGCCAAGAAGAGTGAAAAAGGAGCAAAAAGGTTTTGGGCTTAAACTGGCACTTTCAAAGCACTTCAAACTTGTATTTGAGATTAGTGAAGTTTAAGAGACATACCATGATCTTATCCCATGTGTCACACTTCCCCATGGGTTATAAAAGTGCCAAACTCACCTTTTTCCCAAGAAAACTACCCTTTCCTTCGAATAACTTACCACTTTTCAGTTTTGACTGTTGATTAAGACCTCTTAAGACACATGTCATGTGACATAATATTTTATAATCTTCACACTTCCCAATAAATCTATATAATTCATTAAATGCACTTTTTAAACCTCAAAATGACCCAAAATAACTAAAAAGACTAATGATTAAGGATAATATAACATTAATTGACTTATAAAACACCTTGTGACATATTTATTAGACCCCTAAAACATATAAAAACCAAGTTTTTATGTAGGGGGTGTAATTTGACCTACAGGTCAAATTTGGTCAACAGTTAGTGTTTGATGTTTTTTGTCTTGCATTAACGTTGGTGTCTGATACTACTATGTTTTTGTTTTTTTAAATATAATGGTAAAATTTATATTTTTCAATTTGAATTTGATCACTAATGATTGTTTTTTTCTTTTCTTGGTTGCATAAGGACATGCATATTCAAGAATTTTGGTATAGTAAACATTTTTCTTCTCGTGCAAAGCTAGGTCTAAATGCAGCTAACTAGGCCATTATAGATCAGGAAAGGTTAGGTCATGTGGCCTAATTAGGATATATTATATATGATGTCCACCTCCTCATAGTCTTAGATGAGAGGTGGAACCCAAATACCTAAATTAGAGGTGAGAGAGTTTAGGTTGTTGGAAATACCAACCCTAGTTATATCTAATGATCTCAAATATATTTTAGTGGCTAAAGGGCTCTAGATGTAGATCCAATTAGATGATTCATCTAGATAGTATTATCAAATGTGATTTTTTCTAGTTTTAGAATTTTATCTATGTTTTATTGGTGTCATTCACAATAGTATATGGGGCATAATTAATATTTCATATCATATGTATCATATAGTTTGTCACATTGAGTTTGATTATACCATATATTCCTAGGGTCATATTATATTAGCCTAGTTATATAGGTATCTATATAGATTTAAGTTGGAGAGTCATGGTGTAGTCATTAGATTAGGGAACCTTTTATATGTTTGGGAATATGAGCACATTGTAGTGGTACATCCACTTTGTGGACCCCTAGTTGGGTGGGCCCATCCATAGATTTTTATAGAGCAGTGGGTATTTACCCATGGTAGACTGCACACCACAATGGAGTGTCACATTATTTTAAATATATTAACATTACATCAGGTTATATGGCATCTATATAGGACATTTTCTAGATAGCTCAAGTATGGGCATGAGCTTCAGAGGATCTTGATTGGCATGTGGTTGGTTGACTAGACTCCCAGTGTATACAAGTTATTTTAGTATGTCCATGTTTTGTGATAGTTTATTATAGATTATCGAGTGCCATAAGTTCCCTACCCATATCATTGTATAGTGTGGAGTGAGCATAGGCCCCATGACAAGCTATCACCCACACTTACATATCTAGCTCCACATATTGGAAATGAGAGAGATATGATGGTTCTCCTAGCTATGGGGGATGATGTGGTATGTACAGATGGTTATATGTAATGGTGGGTGAGATATTGGTGGAAATTATTGTTATTTGTTTTATTTTCCCTCTATATGTTATTCATGTGACACAAGGAGATGTAGGAGGAGAGATAGGTGGAGATGCAAGAAATAATTCTATTGTGGGAACAATACCAATAGATGAGGTGACAATCAAATCCACCTATAAGTATCATGGTTTTATTTTTTCATTTGTTTTTGGTATAATGTTAGGTAAATTATTTGATACCATAGACACAACTAGATGGTATTTTGTATCTTGTATCTACATACAATCAAGAGTGGGTAACTATGGTAGATCATGTTATAATGGCCCTTACACATAGTGTACCTATGGATATAGATGGTGAGGGTTTTATTGAGAGATTTATTTATATTTCAGGTGCCCATACACCTTTATTTGATTTTATAACAAGGGTTATTGTTGCATATCATATTTATTCCACTAAATGTGAAGAACTATGTACTGAAATAGATAAATGCAACATCTCATAGTGTAATGTCATGGAGATCATGTAGGTTCTGGTTAGTTAATATGACTCCTTATAGTGTGAGCATGAAGAGATAGTGTAATGACTAGGAGCCTATGAGGATAGATTATGTGATCTATATTGTGCATGTAGACCCCACTTGTATCTTAGTGCATCCACATTAAAATGTGTGGGGGCCATGGATATAGATAGTGATGAGGAGTATAAACCTATGGATATGCCCCCTACCTATGAATAATGTTTTCATTTGTATAAACTTTTGATCATTTAATATATATGATGTTCTTCACATGGTTTATTTTTCATCAAATGGATGCATAATATATAACTCTTTATATTTGATTTCTATATTTGTTTATACAATTTATGATTAGCTATTGTAAATAGTGTAACAAATATTTAAAATTAATGAGACGTCTGCATTATAATGATAATAGATTAATCATCATGTTGTGTCCAACACACCCCCTTCTTAAAATAATCTAGGGACCCATCTAAAAAATTTAACTTAAAACTTCCTAGAGTTTTATTCCCTTCCTAGTCACCCTCAGTCTTTGAGAATCCTTGAGCCTTTATTTTACCCTAGTCTGCCTAATGCTTAAATAATGTTTATAATAAAGAGTGGGTTGTCATTAAAGATCCATGTAGTCTTCGAAGTGTAAATATAACTGAGTCCTTATTTTTATTTAAAATAACAAAGGGGATTTTCATACTTAGAATATTTTATTGTGCTAACTACATTTTTTACAGATGTAGATTCATGTTGGTTTTCCTAGACTATCAGTCATGTGGAATCTTGCTCAAAGTTTCATAAAGTTTTAATGGCAGATATGTGAGATTTTAGTTAACTACATGGCTTATTTTTAACTTAGTCGCTTTTTGTGAAATATTTTAGGATAACCTTACCAAATTAAGAATTACCACATGGCTTGACTATCAAAAGTGATAGTCTCCTAGACCTATTAGAGATGTCAGAGCTTGGTAGAGCCCAATTGAATGGATAAGTGATACATGGATCCTATAATTTATGTTAATATCTCATACTTATCAAAGATGTTAGATCCTAAGAGAGCCTAATAAAATGGAGAAGTACCACATGGATCCTATCAGCTATGTCAGTCTCCTAGACCTATTAGAGATGTTAGAGCCTAGGAGAGCCTAACGTAATGAAGGAGAAACACGTGGTCTAGATGTCATAAGTGTCAATCTCCTTGAAATATAAAAAATGTTTGATCTTGGTATATTTTAACCAAATGGATAATCACCATGTGGAACATGTCAGATGTGTCAGCCTCCTAGAACTATTAGAGTCTAGGAGAGCTTGACTGAATGGATAAGCACCATGTGGATCCTATTAATTATGTTAGTCTCTTAGACCCATCAGATATGTCATATCCTAGGAGAGCCTGAATATCAAACCATTCCATGTGGAACTTCTATATAAACTAAAAAAAAGTCCCAAGACACCTCGATATGGTTAGAAGGAGTTATATTCATAATCAAGAAACAATTATAATATACCATGAGTTGCCCAACTATACCAAGTGGATCTTGAATGTGTAAAAGTGTAGTATGTGGACATGCCTATGTGGTATCCATTACATATAATACCAATTGATATTAGACATATGGAATGAGTCTAATCTACCTAGGATGCCACATGGGCAAGATAGTCATGTGCCTACCACAATCCTTGCATTAACTAAATGGGAAACTGGGCCCTAATTGGAAAATTTAAAATGTCTTGTCTCAACCACCAAATCCAAAAGGATATCATCTCATTTAAAACTCCTAAGTTAATTCTATATTGAGAAATTAATAGGTGTATTTTTCCACCAACTCACATTTGATGATCTGCTAAATACCATAAATATAGGAGACTTTATGAATCCCTATGAGTGCCCCAAACCAAACTAATTTACCATTATTGTTTCCAATTACCTAAAGTTTGATTTATCATTCTTAGCTTATTATGGTTCCCTCTATGATATTCTTACGTAGAATTATAAATTATTAGGATTTCCCATGTTTTTTCATGGCTGCTTCATCTTCTAACCCTAAGGATGAGCCTCAATACAAAGATACCACCTTCCCTAAGAACTTAACCTACTTTAATATCTACAAAAAAATAATTAAATCAATTGAGGTTATGCCTAAACATACCTTTAGTGACAATGAAGATGAGGCCAAAATTTGAGATGATCTCAAGGCATATAAAAATGTAGGTTGCACAAGGTTGCAGTTGAGCCTAAGGTTTTTCCCTGTGTTGACCTCTTTGATAATATGTTACTCACATCCAAGTGAGTTAAGGATGGTGACCATGATGTTATGTACTATGCAAGGTCCCATCATAGGATTACAAACATTTCAAGAGTTGTGTTCAAGGCGTACTATAATCTCCTATAATAAATAGTCTCCTATGACATGGAAATTGTAGACACATGGGATAACACCAACCAAATATATGAGGTTTTGAAGGACTGGGTAGAAAACCTTGATGTCAAGTGGGTCAATAAGGAAGACATAAATTATTACACTATACATACCTTTAAGGAAGGTGTTCATGGTAGAATTATCCTTCTTGATTAAGTGTTTGGGGCAACTAACTATCTACATCTGAATCTCTTATGGGTGCCTTTATTAAGCATAATATTCAAAGGGAATCAGGTCTTGGACCTAAGGAGCATGATTAATTTCAATATAATCAGGGTAGTATCATAGGTTCACACTGGAAATAACTTTGACATGATGATCTACCTTGTATATGTCATCTATGAAACTATTATGTTTAATCTTTATACGTTTCCACCATGGACTCTTAGGGGAGTAGTGGTGCACATAATTTTCTATGAACTATATGGCCACCACTATAAAAATCACATTTGAGATATGTACAAGTCATTCTACCCCATGGTCTATATGGCCATGAATGAGGTAGCCATGCCTCAACTCTTTAATGAAATCAGTAAATATCTCACCACCAAAGATCATTACTAGTAATATAGGGATGACATCATCATTCAAGTGGTAGGAACTCATAAGGCCCCCCTCCACCTACCCTATTAAGTTTTGGACTAATTGGCCGAGCAAGAGATTGCCTATCAACTAAGTGTATTTTTGGCCACTTCTTCAATTGCTAATAGAAAACTTTCCCAACCTTCCCCGTCATCATTTGTAATCAGATATACAAGAGTCTGCCTTTATTGTAAAATATTATGACAAGCAATTATTCTTATGCCTTGGTTAGAATGGAGCACAGAGAATGGGACCTCATGGTATTGCTAGGTCCCATATGGTGAAATATAAATCTTGGATCAATATAAATTACTTCCATGAGCCTAATGATGAGGGATAGGTCAACCTAAACCCTATAGATGATAAGGAGATTTTGTCCAGGCTTGAGGCCAAGAAAATAAGGGAAATCAGGTTCAACTTGAATCACCCTCCCAGAGTGACTCTAATTCACCTACACTAACTAAGGTTAATGATATTTTCAAGAAACCACACCCCATATTGAATAACCTAAATCATGACCAACAATAAGCATCCATGGAGATCCCTTCCCCAACTTCTACTATCCCTTAGTAACCTAGTGGAACACCCCCTAGTTTTTATTTTCCTCAATGTCCCACTTAGGTGGTCCCTCCCCTATTTACCATCCTAACTCCCCCATAGTTCCCTCAATCACCTATAAATCCAACCATTTATAACATCTTCACATCCCAATTTCCATCCACCCAACCCATTCCATCATAATGGATACCCATAGCTCACCTTAGGTCTTTAGGAGTTGTAGTTGATTGACCCTCATCACCCCTTTGGTCCTTCCATAGGTTCATCCATATCCAAGTGTTCCCACTTCGATATCTTCAATGGTGCCCCCAGTGAATGTATATAATTTAGTCACCTTTTACCACCTTATTGGCACTTGTAGTCACTTTATAAGCTCCCCAGTCATCTCCTACCACTACCTATTCCATTTCTCTATTCCTTCCTTCCCTCTACTTCATCCATTCCTTTCCCTCCCATGCCTCTACCTTCCACCTCTATCTCTACTATCCCACCTTTACCCCCTTTTACCTTGGGTATCACCACAATATCATAAGGACCAAAATGGTATTACAGGGTGATCTAGAGGTCCAATGGGAGTTTGACAAGGAATCTAGGAATATGATTAGGATCCTCACATAGAGGTTCACGCAAGAAGGTGACTCAGTGGTGTGGTAAATAAATCATGACCTCTTCTCCTTTAGCAAGTGAGGATAGATAGTAGAGATGAAAAGGTGGATAAGGATCCAATCTTGGTGTTATGATCCACTCATGACATATCTAAGAATCTTATGGAAGATATGAAAGATTAGGTCTGGGTGCTCGAGTTGTAGGTGAAGAGTACATTTTCTATAAAATTGATTGGTTGGGTCAAAGAGGACCTCATGCAACTATTCATAACTATCAAGGAAGTGTTTAAAACACTAACCACGAGTAAGGATCACCTCCAACAAGTGCAACAATACTTATAGAGGATCATTTTCATGGACTACAAGTGCAAGATACTTATTGTGGTTTTGCATAAGGGCATGTTCCCAAATATCAAGTTCATCCCTACTTCAGACCTAAGCCTATATCAAACATATGTTGGGAGCATGAGAGCCTATATATAATAATGATTGGCACTAGCATAGATAGTAATAGAACCTAGAGAATAGAGCAAAAAATTGATGTTGAATTACTTTAAAGAAGTCAACATAATAGTTTTATTCCATCTTGCTAGACAAAGGAGAGTTTGTGGTTCACCTAGGTCATTTTGACCAGGTTATGAGGATAAAGGTGGAAAAGGACAATAAATATGGAGATAAATAATTATGGAGCTCTCAGCGTAGTCCAATACAAGCCACAACCAAGTTTTAGAGGTGAAAGTTTCCCTTGAGGCCCCACTCCAAGTACACCAATGACTACTAGCCCAATCTTATATGATCTTTTGGGAGCCTCCCATTAACTTGGATAAGATGGAAAGGGAATTTGACTTAGTGGTTTTCACATTAGAAGTTAAGGAGACATTGCCTAAGCAACTGGGAAGAGGTTCTTCTTCCACTCCTTAGTGTGTCATGCAAGTGGACTTGAGGCATATTTTGTAGAGTGGGGAATATTCCTCTTTTTTGATCTAGTGTAGTTGTAATAAATTTTGGTGGCCATCATGTCCAAGGATCAAAATATTGTGATACTAAGGGTGAGCCCCAACCTCCTATATTTATTATAAACTATTTTACCTTGTAATGTTCAAAATTTTTTATGTAAATAAACTATATTCAAATGAATGTAAATTTCATGATTTCTATCAAACTAGATTCTTTATTGATGAATGTTGTCCATCATTTTTAGTTTTGGGAATTAATGTTCATGCTTAAGAATAAACTTTGTATTTTGTTACTAATAAATAATGAAGTATTTAGGATGTGATTTTTTTCTTAACTCATTTATGAATTGTTCTCATTTTTATTTACAACCCCTATAATCTATGTACTTAAATTTATAGATTATGTCTGCATACCCTATGTGTAATCTACTATAGGCCCTTCTATGTGTTTTTATTTAGTGAAGAATTTAAAAATTAAGCATTACTTTCTATTTTCATTAGAATCTTGCCTCATGTGATGATTATTTCAAGCCCCTGGTGAAACTTGGCATACATTGATCTAACTATGGTTGGGTACATAGCTCAGTTCTTGAATCATTAAACATCCTCTCAATCTTGGAAACATCCTTTTTTTCCTTATATTACTCACTCTTTTTATTTTTATTTTATGAATCTTAATAAGTCAATCCCCTTCATTTTGAAATCAGTAAGGTGAAACCCGTTAGTGCCCTTCACTGGAATTGGTTGAACAAGGTGAGGGTTATATTACTTTATCAAACTGCTATTGGACCCTTGGTGGTAACATTGCATCTCTCAAAGACTTGTTTCAAGCAAGATATATCATGGAGCCCAATACCTATAAACATTCCATAGATGAACTCAATTCAATCCTAAAATAGAGGAAGAAAGTACCTTATTTTTACAAAGTTCATCTTGAACACTTAATCTCATAAGTGTCTTATGGAAGGATTTGGACCCAGACAACATCTGGTACTAGGAGGGCATATTTGAGTAAGTAATTATCAATGAGAGTCTCATCCTTGAAATAATATTTTATTACATGGATATTGATACCCTTCCTTTATGATTTTTCTATTTTTGTGTGCTTCAAACACACACAACACCTAGCACTATAAGGAGGGACCTTGATTAAAAAAACCCTAATTTACTGATCTATACTTCAACAATCTAGATCCTACTATGTGAATCACCAAATATAGAACCCATCATGGAATACTTATTATTTCACCCTTTTAATTTCATATAAAAGTTTGATTTGGTGGAAATAGACCCTGACCTATAGTTTTTCCCACTAACTCTTCTTTTTAGACTACCCCAAACAAACCACCCCCAATAGCTACCCCCTTGGCCTAGTTAGTCGAGTTAGCTATCAGTGTATCTAGTGTCATCCATAACCTTCCTATAAACTTAGAAAGGTACCTTACACATCTCATACCTAGTGTGGGATGAACCATTGAATAAAATATATCTTCATATAAGACCTCCCTAAGGCTCCTAAATGTTGAACATGAGGATATATCTTATAGGATATTCTTGTTCACTTTGATGGATGTGGCATATGACTGGTTCCTTAATCTCCTTGAGGCCTCTTTAAAAAATTTAAAACTACATTCTAAAATATGTATATTCATGTCACCACACTTTATCAACCAAATGCTCAACTAGTGCTTAAGATATATAAGAACTCCCTACACCCCTGGGTAGCCATATTTTTGAGATGGGATCCCTTGATAATAGATCTACCCTTAGCTTATGTCAAAGACATAAAGGTTGACAAATAGCTTAACCCCAAAATTCAAATGATGGGTTCCATTCTTAATGATTTACTGAGCATGCCAACCTTGAACCTTATCCCTAATTTAAATTAGAACTTGCCTTTGTATCAAAGAACCAGCTTCCACTAATGCACATCGTACCAAACTATCACCTAGGTGTTCTTGATCCAATGAATAGTGAGCTAGTTCCCCACTTATAATACCAAATGACATTGGCATCTAATAAAAATGTTCAAAGTATAACCTAGGAGTCTACCAAGAACAAGTTGGATGTTATCAGATATATGTGCAAAGGTTGATTAATGAATTCTTAGGTCTCTAAAAATAAATGGGAAATGCTAGTGGTGAGATATCTAATAGGAACTTCACCTACCAAATTCACACTATATCCTATAATCACCCTAATAATCAACTAGAACCATCACCTAATAAGATACCAGAGATTAACATATATGAGATAGCCCTTCCAAATTGGTTGTGGGTGCATAAGACAACACAACATGGGGAACTCAACTACATAGAGTTGTTTATCTCCTTTGATATATTCTAAAGGGAAAAGGAGTAAAATGAGGTGGTCTTGAACCAATTGGAAGCCTCTATCACTATTAGACCTTTAAGCATAGTGGTGGTATTAGAAACTATGGAGTTTTCTAGCCATGAATACAATGAACCAAAAGAGAGTATAAGTGAGGTCCATGTATTCTAACAGTGTCAAAGGAACAACTATGCCTTTAGGAACATGATGGAATAATAACCCCTCACCACCTTTACTCATCTAAATAATAGTGTCACCCTTCTTGATCATTGAGCTAGGAATTACCCTCCACCTCCAAAACCTACTAAGTCAAAGGATCTTATAGAAACCCAACTAGTTTAGAATAAGATAGGTATAACATAGTAGAGGACATGAAGAAAATAAAATCCAATATAACACTTCATGAGATCACCCATATCATATAATAATGAGACCTTATACTAAATTCCCTTATTGAGAAGCCAACCTAGCTAAAATAAAAGGCTTCCTATACCAATGTGGTCATCTACAAGAACAAAGATGAAGTCCCTTCCTTACTTATGACTATCAGAATGTTTGGTAAGAAACTACATAACTACCTAGTTGACTCAGGAATTTTAACTAATGTGATGCCTATGGGAATCAATGAGAAGTTAAATTTTGTACCTATCAAATCAGACAAGGTGGTGGTCTATCTAGATAAATCAAAGGTTAAGGTAGTTGGTGAGATTTTAAATGTCCTTATGTCGATATAATACAAACCTAGGATCCAATATTTCATAGACATCCAAGTAGTATAAATTACTAAGGCCTATAGAATTCTTCTCTGTATGGATTTTTGTAAGACCTTAAATGGGTACATGGATAGTAAATTTTCTCATATGTGGTTTCCCTAGAGAGACTGCACAATCAAATCAAAGTAGATAAAGAACTTTGGATAAAAGACAAGATCACATAATACAACATTGTGAATGAAAAGGTGAATATATTGTCCTCAAACCTAGGAATCTACACCCTATCTATAGAACTATCTGAACATGAAACTAGCAATGATATCAAAATGATAGGTTTGTAGTCCCTATTCTTTGATGGGGCCCATTCTAAATAAGATTCTAGATTATGAATCGTCCTGATTGACCCATATGGAAAGTGACACCTAGTTACTTATAGACTTCAATTCCCCTATACTAACAACCTAGTATATTACAAAGCCTTGATCCTTGGGCTACAATTGGCCTAGAAACATAGAGTCAAGAAACTCAAGGTGTTTGGGGATTTTGAGGTGGTCATAAATAAAGTCAGGAGAAAATTATAGTGTAAACTTTCCTATACTAATAAGTACAAACATAGGGCATGGTATTTAATAGAGATGTTCATTACCTTTAATGCCATTCCCATTTCCCAAGAGGAAATTTGAGTGGCCGATTCACTACCAACTTTTGTCATGAATCTAGCACCACTAGATGACATGGGATTGTAGGAGTTCTTTGTCAAGTTAATTCCTTGCCCCTCTGTCCTGGATAATGTCAAAGATTCCAAGTCTTTGAGGATGACCAACATATTCTAGAATTCCCCCATAACACTAGAGTGTTTGAATCTCAAATCATTGATGAGAAGGAAAGAGATGACCCTATACATGTATAATATGATCAAGATGACATCAAGAACCTTAAATAAAATCATGTCTCAAAAGCCATGATCTCCTTCAAATGAGTGTTTTATCTAGATAATTTTGAACACCCAATTAGGAATCTAAGGTACTAAGACATGGGGTTTAAGATTATCAATATCGAGTCCCCTGACCACCCTCAAATCATTAACATTAGTTTTTAATGTACTTTAAAAGAGATTGATAAAATTATAGGGTTTTTAATTAGACATAGGGACATAATTTCCTGGCCCTATGGAGATATTAATATATTTGACCTTAGTGCAATAACCCACATTATCCCCCTCAAACCAAACTAGAAGCCTTTTAGATAAAGGTAGAGACCCAAGAACCCAATTTTAGAACCTCTTATACACAAAGAAGTTCACAAGCTCTTGTCAATGGGAATTATTTTTCCAGTTCACAACTCCATTTGGGTAGCCAACTTGGTACCTATTCATAATAAAAATAGAGAGATTCAGCTGTGTGGACTTCTAAAATCTAAATTGAGCATATGGTAAAGATAATTACCCATTACCATCCTTGGATAAATTGATTCAGATGGTAAGCAGATCCCAGAGGATGTCCTTTCTGGATGGATTATCCAAATACAACCAAGTTTTCATCAACCTAGAAGATCAAGCCAAGACTACATTCACAAAGAAATGGGGTACTTTTACCTACAAACATATGCCATTTGGCTTGATTAATGTAGAATCCACTTTTTAGAGGGCCATGGATTTCACCTTCAAAGGTTTGATAGGGAAGTGTAATATTATATATATGGATTATTTGACTATGTTATCTAAGTATAGCTCAGATCACATTTATCATATGCAGAAGGTATTTGAGAGATGCAAAAGGTATGGTATTTATTTGAACCCAAAGAAGAGTGTGTTTAGTGTCACTGAAGGTAGGCTTCTCAGTCACATTATCACAAAATAAGGAATCTCCATAGACCTTAAGTGTGTTTATGTTATTTCTAAGATAACTCTCCCAAATAATAAAAAGGAAATAAAAGTCTTTCTTTAGGAAAATCAAATTCATGCACAAATACATTTATGGATTTGTTGAGATTGTTAAACCTCTTGATGTTATGCTAAAATAGGAAGTTAAAGTGTAATTGAACTCTAAATCTAATAAGGCCTTCCAAGACATCAAAGAGGTCATCATAAGGGCACTAGTTTTAATTAAGCCCAAACCACACCAAGTATTTTTAACACCTAATGAGGAAAAACACCTAATTGATTTCATGAGCATGAATATCAAGGATATAGAGCTCAATTATTGTATCTTTGACAAACAAGTTTATGTGTTGGTTAAGGCAATGAATAAATTTAGGCAATATATTCTTAGGAATAAAGTACATGCCATCATATCAAACCTAGTGATAAAGCTTATGCTTGAGTAGAATGAATTGGGGGATCATAAAGGCTTGTGGATGGCCAAGTTTCAAGAGTATGACCTAGAGATCAGACCTACTAAGATTTTCTAAGGCCAATGTCTCATTTAGTTAATCATGGAGATTGATCCTCATATCACACTACATCATATGGACCAATCAAAAATACTTCATGAATATTGTTATGTTATGATCACCCACTACCTTCTCTATAGAAGTGTACCCCCCAGACTAAACCAGATCTAAAAAAGGGCCCATAAGATGAAAGTAACTCATTACATGCTCAATAAATGTGTCTTTTACAGATATAATTATGAAGGCATCTATATTAGATGCCTATCTAAATAAGAATCCAAAGATTTCATGACTAGTTTCCATGAGAATATAGGTAGTGGCCATCCCTCTAGGAATGCTAAAAAACATAATATCTTGTGAGTAATCTATTATTTTCCCATAATATTCAAGGATGTGCATGATCATATACATTCATGTCATCAATACTAGGATTTTTCCAAATGGGAGGTTCATGATGCAATGCCCTTGTAGCCTATTTTTGAAGGAAAATTATTTGTATTATGGGAGCTATACTTCATAGGATTTATCAATATAAACTCCTAGTCTATCCATAAATTACTTTTTACAGCCATTGACTATGGCACACAGTGGATTGAGGTAGTTGACACCAAGAATAATACATCCAAGAAGGTGATAAAATTTATTGAAGAGAACATAATCACTTGATTTGACACACCTATGTCATTGGTATGTGACAATGGACCTATATTCTAATCTATAATGTTTACTGAGTGGGTATATGAACATGGATTTACATTGATATTCTTATCTAAGTACTACCTGTAAGGGAATGATTTGGAAAAATCTAAAAATAAGAACTTGATCGATGCATTTAAGAATTTTTTTTTAGAAGAAAACCCAAGAATGGAATTCATTTATAAATTACACCCTATGGGCTTATCTCACCCAGTATAAATAGGTCCTCAAATGTTCCTCATTCCTATTGGTATATGGGTTGGATCTTGTATTTTCAATCACCCTTAGATTTCCTACCTATAATTTTAGGAAGGAATACATGTAAATCAATGAGAAGGTAGAATTAAGGATATTCAACATCATCCAATTGGAATATGCTTGAAAAGAGGCCCTCCATAATTTTAGTAAGTACCAAGGTGCAGTTAAAAGATGGTTTGACAAGAGGGTGAAAGTGAAGTCCTTCAATATTTCTAACTTGGTACTACTATGGGATAAATCCCATGAAAATAAAGGATAACACTCTAAGATTAACCCAATATAGATTAGCATTTATTATATCTTAGAATTACTTAGAAAAAATGTGTTTTGCCTCAAAGACCTCAAAGGCAATGACCTCTCCTTGTCTGTGAATGGACAGTTCCTAAATCACTACTTCTAATTTATCCCTTTAGATGTTATATAAGAATAACCTTAGTAATGGTGGTAATATATATATATATATATATATATATATATATATATATACATCTAATTTATCCATTTAGATGTAATATAAGAATAACCTTAGTAATGGTGGTAATATATATATATATACATCCAATTTATCCATTTAGATGTAATATAAGAATAGCCTTAGTAATGGTGGTAATATATATATATATATATATATATATATATATATATATATATATATATATATATGACTCAAGTTAGTTTGCTTTTGTTGTGTGTTTATTTTCATTGTTTGTTTGTTTCTACTTTGTGTCTACTTTCATGGTGTTGTTTTATTCTTTGTTTTAGGTGTCTCATGTTGAAATTCTTACAATTTTACTCCCAAGTATCCCCTAGAAGATGGTAGCCTCAACCCTATTTAGTTTGTAGAGAGAATCTAAGTTTAGAGGAAGTGATGTATACTCCAAAGAATGGATAAATAGTTAAAACTAATGCCAAGATTGGGAAACAGAAGGCCAACCTCCAATATTAAACACACTGATAAGTAAAGTAACTCTATAAGGAACACTGATAGAATTAGAAGCCACTGATTCATCACCAAACAAGTGAATTAATAAAATATTTACTCTAGCCAATGTCATCATAAGCACTTCAAAAGAAAATAACAAGTATATTATAAATGGTTGAATAAGTGAAAGGTCATCTGGATATTATAAAGACCATTGAGAATAACATTAACCTTAGCTAAATGGTCTCCAATACTCATGGATCAAACATCAAATATCATATCAAAGGAAGTATAAATTTGAAAAATACACATATATTAATTTTCTTCCTCAAAAAGGGTGATTTTCAACAACCTCTATCGTAAGCTTTTTAGCCTGGATGGCAATGGAACAAGGCCAAAAGTGAGACCAAAAGCAAGGAAAGTTTTAGTGGATATTTATATCCAATTAGCTATAAGTAGGTTTTTTTAATTTTAAAAATGGCTATTTCTATGAAAATATACATAAGTCAAATTGCTAAAACTTTATATAATTTCATAGTTTGGGACATAGATTTGCCTTATAGATTATTCTCAATCCTATTTAGGGACAAATTCCCTAGAGTTACTATACATATATGGGTTTGATTCACTAGGAAATTAAATGAGCCATGTATAGGTTAGTTTGGAATCGCCACGTGTGTGTGTGTGTGTGTGTGTAGTAAGGACCACCTAGGACACAATAATCTTAAGTTAATAATTATATTTATTATGTGAAAATGTTTTGAATATTCTTTAGTGCCACATGCTCTTCCTTCTATATGGTTTTAATAACTAAAAAACTTAGTAATAAATAATTTTCTAACTTAATGTTTATTTTATTTCTAGCATTAAATGTAGTGCAAGTTAAATTAAAGTTACGGGGATCAAGGTTTAGATTTTTTTTCATTTTTTATTGACTTGGTGTCGACATATTAAGGGGCCCAAAGGCAAAATTTAATGCTACTCTAACACATCACCTGTGGGATTAATGAAAGTTGGTCGACACATCACCCATGGGATTAATAGAAGTTACTCGAATACATATGTGATAGTTTATCATTTATGCAAGTTCTTGGTGGAAGTGAAGCTTTGGTAGTTAGAAGTGAAACTCTGGTAGTCGAGGTTGGAAACAAATGCGTGGACAAACTCTTAGTTGATTTTCTTGTGATTGAAAGGTGGAAACTTGTGTTTTTCTAGTTTTAAACAATGAGAGCAATTATTTACATGCATAATCATTTGTATTGAAATGAATACATATAACAATAGGTTCCCCAAAAAAAATTGTTTGAAGATATTTTCTAAAAACACTGTGCATATTAGTTTTCTTAGAAATTTCATGTATATCTAAAAATATTTTCCTTAAACTCAAAATCTGTGAAATGGGTATTTTTGGATTAGTTAGAAATATGGTTGAAATGATCATGAGGCTCTGTTGTGTTTATTCATTTTATTTAAAATAAGTATTTTTTATGTCATTATTTTTCAGAGGAAATGAGTTTTTTGTTTGTTTGAAATAATTATGTGGTAAAGACCAACAACATAATATAATTCATTTTGTTTTGTGCATTATTTAAAATAAGTATCTTACATACCATTATTTATCAGAGGAAATGAGTTTTTTGTTTATTTTAAAATAGTATGTGGTAAAGACCAACCACATAATATAATTTATTTTATTATTTATGCATAGCTTAAAAGAAGTATTTTACATGCCATTATTTGTCAAAGGAAATCAATTTCTTGTTTGTTTAGGTTTTAAGGTGGTAAAATTAAAGACCAACCAAATAATATATTAAACTGAGTAAAAAATTGACCAAAAAATTAGGGTATATATATATATATATATATATATATATATATATATATATATATATATATATATATATATATATATATATATATATATATATATATATATATATATATTGTTATTTATGCATAGCTTAAAAGAAGTATTTTACATGCCATTATTTGTCAAAGGAAATCAATTTCTTGTTTGTTTAGGGTTTAAGGTGGTAAAATTGAAGACCAACCAAATAATATATTAAACTAAGTAAAAAATTAACCAAAAAATTAGGGTATATATATATATATATATATATATATATATATATATATATATATATATATATATATATATATATATATATATATATATATACACACACACACCCTATGGCCCCATAGTTTATTATTTATACTCTATATCTTAATTTTTTTCACAATTTTTGCTATACTCGGTTTAATATATTATTTGGTTGGTCTTTACCACATGTTTTAAGCAAATAAGCAATTCATTTCCATAAAAAACATTTTTTTAAAAATATTTGCTAAAAACACTGTGCATGTTAGTTTTCTTAAAAATTTCAAGTATATTTAAAAACATTTTCCTTAAACTCAAAATCTATGAAATGGGTATGTTTGAGTTAGTTTAAATATAGTTGAAATGATTAAGAGGCTCTGTTGAATTTATTCATTTTGTTTAAAATAAGTATCTTGCATGTCATTATTTCTCAGAGGAAATGAGTTTTTTGTTTGTTTAAAATAAATATAATTCATTCTATTATGTGTATTACTTATAATAAATATCTTGCTTGCCATTATTTCTCAGAGGAAAATAATTTCTTATTTGTTTAAAATAAATATGTGGTAAAGACCAATCGCAAAATATAATTCATTTTGTTCTTTGTGCATTGCTTAAAATAAGTATCTTACATGCCATTATTTCTCAGAGGAAATCAATTTCTTATTTATTTAGGATTTATGGTGGTAAAACTAAAAACCAGCCAAATAATATATTAAACTGAGTAAAAACTTATGACAAAAAATTAAGATATAGAATATAAATAATATATTAAACTAAATAAAAAATTATGAGAAAAAATTAGGGTATACATATACATACATACATATAGATCGATAGATAGATAGATAGATAGATAGATAGATATAGTCTTGCCCTATGGCCTCATAGTCGATTTATTATTTATACTCTATACCTTGATTTCTTTCCACAATTTTTGCTATACTCAGTTTAATATATTATTTGGTTGGTCTTTACCACATACTTTAAAAAGATAATCAACTAATTTACTCTAATAAATGATGGCATGCAAGATATTTTTATGAAAACCCAGGATGATATAACTGAAAAAATATAATTATTACCTTAAGTTTATTTTGTCCTCAATATACTGACGTTAATTCACTAAAAAATGGGGCAATATCTAAACCTAAACTATCATAACTTTAATTCTATCTGCACCACATTCAATGCTAGAAATAAAATAAACATTAGGTTTGAAAATTATTTATTATTAAAAAAATAGTTATTAAAACCATAAAGAACAAAAAGTATGTGGCACCAAAGAATATTCAAAACATTTTCACATAATAAATATAATTATTACCTTAAACTTATTGTGTCATATGTGGTCCTTATTATTTATATACATATACATATACATATATACACATATATACTTGGTGAATACAGACTAAATTATACATGTCTTATATAACTTTCTGATGAATCAGACCCATACAAACTATATAATAAGGTCTTCCAAAATGTTTGAAGTGTGAATTGTGGTTTGTACTCAATTTATACTAAGTAATGCACATGATCTTATCATATTTACTGCACAAAAAAAGTTCTAGAGCCTCGTGATCATACTGTATTTTATTTTTAAATGTTTAAGGTAATAATTATATTATGGTTGACATTATTTGTTAATTGAAATAAAAAAATATTTAAAAGGCCAATATAGATTGTGAAAGAATAATGAATGGTTTTCTTAGGCTGGTAGTTGTTATTTTAGTATGGTTTTAAAGAGTATGGAATGATTGATTTTTATGCACAATGATGGTTATATAATTATTGTTTGTATTTTGTTTCAAATTGAAAAAATTAATGCATTATATTTTTAAGTTATTGAAAATTAGGAAGTATTTAGCTCAATTGTATATAATGGTTATTTTAGAATATTTTATTAGATGTTAGGCTAGAATCCAAATTCAAATGATTTAGGTAGAGAGTTTAAGGTCATGATGATGATCAATGTAGTGAGGCTACTCCTTCATAGGGTAGCTCTCAAGGCAGCTATTTCTTTCATGGTCATAGGGCTATTAACACATTTGTTAGGCTTTTTAACTGGGGAAACCATGTTTCCTTGCATTTTGATGCCAATGACCCTGTCTTTTGGAATGTTCTCAACTCTTTAAATACTAACTCTTTAAATTTATGTGTAAATAAAGGATGGAGGGGACCAAATTTGAGGAATCATCCTTGTATATGAGGCATTCTAAATGAACCCCCTCAACACATGCATGCTCATGTTTCCATTTAGTCTAATGATAAAAATGTTCCATTGATTGAGCCACCTGAACATGGAAATATTCTTGAATTAACTAAAAAAAATTCATCCTAATAAAATTAGTCTACTTAACACTAATATTCCACCCCTTGAGCCTGAAAATAACTACTTCTTCTAGTAGGAAATGTGCTAGCAGCCCTGCAACACAACCTATGGAGGTCAGAATGTTAAAAAAGGTTAAGTTGGAGGTGGATGATTTTGAAGGGCCCTCGACCTACTTGATGGAACTTCTTGTTGCGTCTATAGAGTACATTAAGTACTTGACTGATAAGGGTGCCCCTTTAATAGATTTGATTTCTGATACAGACTCTGATTTGAACTTAAATTTTTATGTATAAATTTATAATAATACTTGGTATTAAATATTGTCTTGATATTTTTAAGTATGTTGATTTATTTTTGGTGGTTTAGCTATATACTTGGCATTATTTTATTTTTTATAGAAAAGTATGTTTGAATGGTTTACTATTTACTAAATAATTATGGAAATACACATGGTATTAAGTCTCATAGCATAATGTCATGGAGATCATGTAGGTTGTGAGTAGTCAATATGACTCTTTATAGTGTGAAAATGAAGAGATAGTGCAGTGACTAGGAGCCTGTGAGGATAGATTATGTGATCTATCTCATGTATGTAGACCCCAGTTGTATCTTAGTGCATCTACAATGAAATGTGTGGGGGCCATGGATATAGATAGTGATGAGGACTATAAACCTATGGATATGCCCCCTACCTATGAATATTTTTTTCATTTGTATAAACTTTTTATCATCCTATATATATGATGTTCTTCACATGGTTTATTTTTCATCAAATGGATGTGTAATATCTAACTCTTTATATTTGATTTATATATTTATTTATGAAATTTATGATTAGCTATTGTAAATAGTGTAAAAAATATTTAAAATTAATGAGACATCTAAATTATAATGATAATAGATTAATCATGATGTTAAGGCCAACACACCCCCTTCTTAAAATAATCCAGGGACCCCTCTGAAAATTCTTAAATTAAAACTTCCTAGAGTTTTAATCCCTTCCTAGTCATCCTCAGGCTTTGAGAATCCTTGAGCTTTTATTATGCCCTAGTCTGCCTAATGCTTAAACAATATTTATAATAAAGAGTGGGTCATCATTAAAGATAAATGTAGTCTTATAAGTGTAAATATAACTGGGTCCTTATTATGATTTAAAATTACAAATGGGATTTTCATACTTAGAATATTTTATCATGCTAACTACTTTTTTTGTAGATTTGGATTCATGTTGGTTTTCCTAGACTATCAGTCATGTGGAATCTTGCTCAGAGTTTCATAAAGCTTTAATGGTAGATAGGTGATATTTTATTTAACTACGTGTCTTCTTTTTAACTTAGTCACTTTTTTTGAAATCTTGTAGGATAACCTTACCAAATTAAGAAGTACCATATGGCCCGACTGTCAAAAGTGATAGTCTCTTAGACATATTAGAGATGTCAGAGCTTGGGAGAGCCCAATTGAATGGAGAAGTGACACATGGATCCTATCATTTATGTGAGTCTCTTAGACCTATAAAATATGTTAGAGCCAAAGAGAACTTGATCAAATGGAGAAGTGCCACATGGATCCTATTAGTTATATTAGTCTCTTAGACCTATTAGAGTTGTTAGATCCTAGGAGAGCCTAAACTAATGAAAAAGCAACACGTGGTCTGGATGTTAAAAGTGTCAATATCCTTAAAATATAAAAAAAATTGATCTTGGTATATCCTAACCAAATAGATAATCACCATGTGGAACATGTAAAATGTGTTAGCCTCCTAGAACTGTTAGAGTCTAGGAGAGCTTGACTGAATGAATAAGTACCATGTGGATCCTATCAATTGTGTCAATCTCTTAAACCTATCAGATATATCATATCTTAAAAGAGCTTGAACTATCAGACCATGCCATGTGGAACTTCCATATAAACTAAAAAATGGTCCCAAGACACCCTGATATGGTTACAAAGAGTTATATTCATAACCAAGAGCCAATTATAAGATGTCATGGGTTGCCCCACTATACCAAGTGGATATTGATTGTGTAAAAGTGTAGTATGTGGAAATGCCTATGTGGTATCCATTACATGTAATACCAATTGATATCAGACACATGGCATGATCTAAATCCACCTAGGATGCCACATGGGCAAGATATTCATGTGCCTACCACACTCCTTGCATTAACTCAATGGGAAACTAGGCTCTGATTGGAAAATTTAAAATGTCTTGTCTCAACTGCCAAATCCAAAAGGGGAGCATCTCATTTGAAACTCCTATGTTAATTCTGGATTGAGAAATGAATAGGTGGATTGTTCCACCAACTCAAAATTTAACTCGCATTAGGTGATCCACTAAATACCATAAATATAGGAGATCTTTATGAATCCCTATAAGTTAGCCAAACTAAACTCATTTACCATTATTTTTCTTAATTACCTAGAGTTTATTTTCTCATTCTTATCTCATTATGGTGTCCTCTATGATATTCTTAATTATAATTAGAAACTATTAGGATTTCCCATTTTTTTCCATGGTTGCTTCATCTTCTAACCCTAGGGACTAGCCTCAATATAAAGATACCACCTTCCTTGATAACTTAACCTAATTCAAATACTACAACAAAATAATTAAAGTAATTGAGGTTGTGCCCAAATCTACCTATAGTGATAATTAATATGAAGCCAAAATTTGAGATTCCCTTAGGGCATTTAAAAATGTGGGTTGCACAAGGTTGTAGTTGAGCTTAAGGTTTTTCCTTGTGTTGACCTCTTTGACAATACGTTACTCACATCCAAGTGAGTGAAGGATGGTGACCATAATGTTATGTACTATGCAGGGTCTCATCATAGGATTACAGAAATTTTAAGAGTTGTGTTCAAGGCATACTAAAATCTCCTAGAATAAATAGTCCCCTATGACATGGACACAGTAGACATATGGGCTAACACCAACTAGATATATGAGGTTTTAAAGGACTAGGTAGAAAACCTTGATGTCAAGTGGGTCAAAAAGGAAGACATAAATTATTACACTGTGTGTGCCTTTAAGGAAGGTGTTCATGTTAAAATTTTCCTTATTGATTAAGTGTTTGGGTAAACTCACTATCTACATGTGAATCTCTTGTGGGTGCCTTTTTTGAGCATAATATTTGAAGGGAATCATGTCTTGGACCTAGGGAGCATGATTAATTTCAATATCATCAGGGTCGTATCATAGGTTCACACTAGAGATAACTTTGACATGATGAGCTACCTTGTAGATGTCATCTATGAAACTATTTATGTTTAATATTTATACTTTCCCACCATTGACTCTTGGGGGAGCAGTGGTGCACATAGTTTTCTATAAACTATATGGCCACCGCTATCAAAATCACATTTGACATATCTATAAGTCATTCTACCCCATGGTCTATATGGCCATGAATGAGGTATCTATGCCTCAAATATTCAATGAAATCAAGAAATATCTCACCACCATTGATGATTACTAGTAATATAGGGATGACATCATCATTTAAGTGGTAGGAACTCATAAGGCCCCCCTCCACTTGCCCTATCAAGTTTTGGACTAATTGGTCAAGCAAGAGATTTCATATCAATTGATTGAGTGTGTTTTTGGACACTTCCTCAGTTGCCATCAAAAGGCTTGCCTAACCTTCCCCGTCATCATTTGTAATCACATATACAAGAGTCTACCTTCATTGTAAAATATTGTGACAAGCAGTTATTTTTATGCCTTCATTAGAGTGGAGCATAGAGAGTAGGACCCTCATGGTATTTTTAGGGACCATATGGTGAAATATAAATCTTAAATCAACATTAATTAAATCCATGAGCCCAGTGATGAGGAATAGGTCAACCTCAACCCTATAAATGACAAGGAGATTTTGTCTAGGCTTGAGTCCAAGAAAATAAGGGAAATTGGGTTCAACCTAAATCACCCTCTTAGAGTGGCTTTGCTTCACCTACACCAACTAAGGTTAAGGATATTTTAATGTAACCACACCCCATATTTCAAAGAGGATCATCTAAGGTGTCTAACTCCCTATCCTCCATAAGTATCACCTCCCCACATATCTACTCTAGATCCACCACTTTCTACATTTTAGGTAGCTAAGCATTAGGTTGTACATGTATTATAATTCAACATCAATATCAGCCCAGAGTCAAACCTAAATCATGACCAATAATAAACATCCATAGAGATCCCTTCCCCGGCTTCTGTTATCCCTTAGTAACCTAGTGGAACACCCCCTAGTTTCTATTTTCCTCAATGTCCCACTTAGGTGGTCCCTCCCCTATTTACCATCCTAACTCCCCCATAGTTCCCTCAAGTACCTATAACTCCAACCATGTACAACATCTTCACATCCCAATTTTCATCCACCCAACCCATTCTGTCATAATGGATACCCATAGCTCACCTTAGGTCTTTAAGAGTTGTAGTTGTTTAACCCTCATCACCCCTTTAGTCCTTCCATATGTTCACCCATCTCCCAATGTTCCCACTTCAATAGCTTTAATGGTGCCTACAATAAATGTGCACAAGTCAGTCACCTTTGACCAACTCATCAGCACCTACAATCACTCTATAGGCTCCCCAATCAGCTCCTACCACTACCTATTCCATTATTCTATTCCTTCCTTCCCTCTACTTCATCCATTAATTTTCCTCCCATGCCTCCACCTATATCTCTACCACCCCACCTTCACCCCCTTTTACCTTAGGTATCACCACAATATCACAAGGACCCAAATGGTATTACAGGGTGATCTAGAGGTCCAATGGGAGTTTGATAGGGAATCCAAGAATATGAGTAGGATCCTCACATAGAGATTCACTCAAGAGGGTGACTCAGTGGTGTGGGAAACAAATAATGATATCTTCTCTTTTATCAAGTGAGGATAGCTAGTGGAGAATAAAAGGTGGCTAAGGATCCAATCTTTGTGCTATGATCCACTCATGACATATCTGAGAATCTTATGAAAGATATGAAAGAGCAGGTCTGGGTGCTCGAGTTGTAGGTGAAGAGTACATTTCCTATAAAATTGATTAGTTGGGTCAAAGAGGACCTCATGAAACTATTCATAACTATCAAGGAAGTTTTCAAAACACTGACCATGAAGGAGCACCACCAACAAGTACAAACATACTTAGAGAGGATCATTTTCATGGACAACAAGTGTAAGATACTCATTGTGGTTTTCCACAAGGGCATGTTCCTAAAGCTCAAGTTCATCCCTACTTTAGACCTAAGCCTATATCAAACATATGTTGGGAGAATGAGATCCTATATTGAATAATGATTGGCACTAGCATAGAGAGTAATAAAACCTCTAGATTAGAGCAAAGAATGGATGTTGAATTACTTTAAATAAGTGAACATCATAGTGTTATTCCATCTCATTAGACAAAGGAAAGTTTGTGGTTCACCTGGGTCATTTTGACCAAGTTATGAGGATAAAGGTGGAAAGGGAAAATAAATATGGATATAAAGTAATTTTGAAGCTTTCAGCCCAATCCAATACAATCCATATCCAAGTTTTAGAGGTGAAAGTTTCCCTTGAGGCCCCACTCCAAGTGCACCAATGAATATTGGCCCAATCTGATGTGATCTTTTGGGAGCCTCCAATGAACTTAGACAAGATGGAAATGGAATTTTCTTAGTGTCTTTCACATTAGAACTTAAGGAGACATCACCTAAGCAATTGGGAAGAGGTTATTCTTCCTTTCCTTAGTGTGTCATGCAAGTGGACCCGAGGCATATTTTGTAGAGTGGGGAATCTTCCTCTTTTTTGGATTAGTGTAGCTATAATAAATTTTGGTGGCCATCATGGCCAAGGATTAGAATCTCATGCTAACAAGGGTGAGCCCCAACCTCCTATAGTCAAATGAATGCAAATTTCAAGCTTTTTGTCAAACTAGTTTCTTTATTAATGAATGTGGTCAATCATTTTCAGTTTTAGGAATGAATGTTCATGCTTAAGAATCAACTCTATGTTTTTTTACTAATAATTAATGAAGTATTTAGGATGTTCTTTGTTTTTCTTAACTCATTTATGAATTCTTCTCATTTTATTTACAACCCCTATAATTTTTGTACTTAAAGTTATAGATTATGTCTGGATACCCTATGTGTAATCTACTATAGGCCCTTATGTGTGTCTTTATTTAGTGAAGAATTCAAAAATTAATCATTACTTTCTATTTTCCTTAGAATCTTGCCTCATGTGATGATTATTTCAAGCCCCTGGTGAAACTTGGCACACATTGGTCTAACTATGGTTGGGCACACAACTTCAATTCTTGAATCATTAAACATCTTCTCAATCTTGGAAACATCCTTTTTTTCCTTACATTACTCGCTCTCTTTATTTTTATATTATGAATCTTAATAATTCCATCCCCTTCATTTTAAAATTACTAAGGTGAAACCTAGTAGTGATCTTCAATGGAATTGGTTAAATAAGATGAGGGTGATAATTACTCTATCAAACTAGTATTGGACCCTTGGTGGTACCACTACATCTCTCAGAGACTCATTTCAAGTAGTATATATCACAGAGCCCAATACTTATAACCATGTCCTAGATTGAACTCAATTAAATCCTAAAATGGAGGAATAAATTCCCTTATTTTTACAAAGTTTGTCTTGAACACTTAATCTCATAAGTGTCTTAGGGAAGGATTTAGAACCAAAGAACATCTGACACTAGAAGGAGAGCATATTTGAGTAATTAATTATCAATGAGAGTCTCATCCTTGAAAGAATATTTTATTACATGGATATTGATAGCCTTCCTTTATGATTTTTCCATTTTTGTGTGCTTCAAACACACACAACACCTATCATTATAAGGAGGGCCCTTAATAAAAATACCCTAATTCACTGATCTATACTTCAATAATTTGGATCTTACTATGTGAATCACCAAATATAGATCCCATCATGGAATACTGATTATTTCACCCTTGTAATTTCATAGGAAAGTTTGATTTGATGGAAATAGACCCTGACCTATAGTTGTTCCCACTAGCTCTTTTTCTTAACTACCCCAAACAAACCACCCCCAATAGATACCCCCTTGGCCAAGTTAGTCAGGTTAGCTATCAGTGTATCTAGTGTCATCCATGACCTTCCTATAAACCCAGAAAGGTACCTTACACATCTCACACCTAGTGTGGGATGAACTATTGAATAACATATAACTTCATATAAGACCTCCCTAAGGCTCCTAAATGTGAAACATGAGGATGTCTCTTATAGTCTATTCTTGTTCACTTTGATGGATGTGGCATATGAATAGTTCCTCAATATCCCTGAGGATGGGAATAATTTATCAATACCTTTATAGCTAAATTTGGGCAAGTTATTTACCTCAATGTCCTATCCTAATAGTTCACTTGTATTAAAAGGGAATTGACTGAGCCCATTAGAAACTTCAACACTAGGTTCCAAAAGATGTATATTTAGGTCACCACACTTTATCAACCAAATGCTCAACTAACACTTGAAATGTATAATAACTCCCTACACCCTTGGGTAGCCATATTTCTAAGATGAGATCCCTTGATAATAGATCTACCCTTCACTTATGTCAAATCCATAAAGGATGGAAAATAGCTTAACCCCCAAAGTCAAATGATGGGTTCCATTCTTAATGATTTATTGAACATGCCAACCTTGAACCTTATCCCTAATTTAAATCAAAACTTGCCTTTGTATCAAAGAACCAACTTCCACTAATGCACATCATACCAAACTAGCACCTAGGTGTTCTTAAACCAATGAATAGTGAGATACTTCCCCACTTACAATACCAAATGACATTGGCATTTGCTAATAATTTTCAAAATATAACCTAAGAGTCTACCAATAACAACTTGGATGTTATCCAATATATTGTCCAAAGTTTGATGAATGAATTCTTAGGTCTCTAAAAATAAATGGGAAATACTAGTGGTGAGGTATCTAATAGGAACTTCACCTACCAAAGTCACAACATATCCTATAATCACCCCAATAATCAACCATAGCCATCACCTAATAAGATACCAAAGATTAACATCTATGAGATAGCCCTTCCAAATTGGCCTCAGGTGCAAAAGACAACCTATCATGGGGAACTCAACTACATAGAGTTTTTTAGTTCCTTTGATATATTCTAAATGGAAATGGAGTAAAATGAGATGGTCCTAAACCACCTAGAAGCCTTTAGCACTATTAGACCCTCAAACATAGTGGTGGCATTAGAAACTATGGACTTCTCTAGCCATGAATATAATGAACAAAAAGAGAGTATAAGTGAGGTCCATGTATTCTTGCAGTTCCAAAGGAACAACTATGCCTTTAGGAACATGATGGAATAATAACCCCTCACCACCTTTACTCATCTAAATAATAGTACCACCCTTCCTGATCATTGAGCTAGAATTAACCTCCACCTCCAAAACTTACTAAGTCAAAGGCTCCTATAGAAACCCAACTAGTTTAGAATAAGTTGGGTATAACATAGTAGAGGACATGAAGAAAATAAAATCCAACATAACACTTCATGATATCATCTAGATCATATAATAATGAGACCTTATACTAAATTCCATTATCGAGAAGCATACCTAGCCAAAATAAAAGGCTTCCCATACCAATGTGGCCATCCACAAGAACAAAGATGAAGTACCTCCCTTACTTATGACTATCAAAATGATTGGGAAGAACCTGCATAACTACCTAGTTGACTCATGAGTTATAATTAATGTGATGCCTATGGGAATATATAAGAAGTTAAAGTTAGTACCTATCAAATTAGACAAGGTGGTGGTCTATCTAGATTAATCAAAGGTCAAGGTAGTTGGTGAGATTTTAAATGTCCATATGTAGATATAATACATATTTAGGATCCAATAGTTCATAGATATCCAAGTGGTAGAAATTATTGAGGCCTATATAATTCTTCTCAGTAGGGATTTGTCTAAGAATTTAAATGGGTACATGGATACTAAATTTTCTCATATATGGCTGCCCTAGAGAGATTGGCTAATTAAATCAGAGTGATAAAGAACCTGGGATAAAACACAAGATCAAATAATATAACATTTTGAATGAAAATTTGAATATATTATCCTTATACCTAGGAATCTACACCTTATCTATAGAACTATCTGAAAATGAAATTAGTAATGATATCAAAATGACAATGGTTTATGGTCCATATTCTTTGATGAGGTCCATTCTAAATAAGGTTATGGATTATGAATCCTCCTGATTGACCCATATAGAAAGTGACACCTAGTTACTTATAGACTTCAATTCCCCTATACTAACAACCTAGTAGATTACAAAACCTTGATCCTTGGGCTACAATTGGCCTAGAAACATAGAGTCAAGGAACTCAAGGTGTTTGGGGATTCTGAGGTGGTCATAAATAAATTCAAGAAAAAATTCTAGTGTAAACTTTCCTATATTAATAATTTCAAACATATGGCATGATATTTGATATAGATGTTCACTACCTTTAACACCATTCCCATTCCCCAAGAGGAAATTTGAGTGGCTAATTCACTACCAACTTTTGTCATGAATCTAGCACCTCTAGATGACATGGGATTATAGGAGTTCTTTTTCAAGTTACTTCTTTTCCCCTCTATCCTAGATAATGTTAAAAACATCCAAGTCTTTAAGGATGACCATCATATTCTAGAATCCCTAATAACACCTAAGTGTTTGAATCTCAAATCATTGATGAGAAGGAAAGAGATGACCCTGTAAATATAGAATATGATCAGGATGACATCATGAAACTTAAATAAAATAATGTCCCTAAAGGCATGATCTCCTTTGAATGATAATTTGATTTGGATAAGTTTGAACACCCAACTAAGAATCCAAGGTACTAAGACATGGGGTTTAAGATTATTAATATCAGGTCCCCTGACCATCCTCAAATCATTAACATTGGTTTTGACTAGACATCAAAATAGATTTATAAACTTAGAGGGTTGTTAATTAACTATAGGGACATAATTTCTTGGATCTATGGAGATCTCAAGATCTTCGACCCGAGTGTAATAACCCATATTATCCCCCTAAAACCAAACTAGAAGCCTTCCAGAAAAAGGTAGATACCCATGAACCTAATTTTAGAACCTCATATACACAAAGAGGTTCAAAATATTTTGTCAATGGGAATCATTTTTCTAGTTTCCAACTCCATTTTGGTAGCCAAATTTTTACCTGTTCATAATAAAAATAGAGAGATTCAGTTGTGTGGACTTTTACAATCTAAATCGAGCATATGATAAGGATAATTACCCATTAGCATCCTTGGATAAAGTGATTTAAATGGTAAGCATATCCCAAAGGATGTACTTTTTGGATGGATTATTTGAATACAACCAAGTTTTCATCAACCTAGAGGATCGAGCCAAGACTACATTCACAAAGAAGTGGGGTACTTTTACCTAAAAACATATGCCATTTGGCTTGATTAATACAGGAGCCACTTTTTAGAGGGTTGTGGAATTCACCTTCAAAGATTTGATAGGGAAGTGTGATGTTATATATATATGGATGATTTGACTAGGTTATCTTAAGTATAGGTTAGATCACATTCATCATATGCAGAACGTATTTGAGAGATGCAAAAGGCATGGTATTTCTTTGAACCCAAAGAAGAGTTTGTTTAGTGTCACTGAAGGTAAGTTTCTTGGTCACATTATCACAAAATAAGGTATCTCCATAGACCCTAAGTGTATTTATGTTATTTATAAGATACCTCTCCCAAATAATAAAAAGGAATTAAAAGTCTTTCTTTAGGAAAATCAATTTCATGGACAAATTTATTTATGGATTTGATGAGATTGTTAAACCTCTTGATGTTATGCTCAAATAGGAAGTTAAAGTGGAATGGAACTCTGAATCTAATAAGGTCTTCCAAGACATCAAAGAGGCCATCATAAAGGCACCAGTTTTAATAAGCCCAAACCATACTAAGGATTTATACCTCTACTCATTTGATTCTAAGCACATCATTGTTAGAGTCCTCACTCAGAAGCAGAATGAGGAAAAACACCTAATTGATGTCATGTGCATGAATATCAATGATATAGAGCTCAATTATTGTATTTTTTAAAAACATGCTTATGCCTTGGTCAAGGAAATGAAGAAATTTAGGCTCTGTATTCTTAAGAATGATGTACACACCATCATATCAAACCTAGCAATAAATCTTATGCTCAAGTAGAATGAATTGGGAGAGCATAGAGGCTTATGGATGGCCAAGTTGTAATAATATGACCTAGATATAAAACCTACTAAGATTTGTTAAGGACAATATCTCATTCAGTTAATCATAGAGATTGATCCTCATATCACACTACATCATGTGGACCAATCATAAATGCCTCATTAATATTATTATGTTATGATCACCCACTACCTTCTCTATAGAAGTGTACCCCCCAAACTAAACCAAATCTAAAAAAGGGCCCTCAAGATGAAATTAACTCATTACATACTCAATAAATGTGTCCTTTATAAAAATATTATAAAGGAATCTATCTTAGATGCCTATCTAAATAAAAATCCAAAGATCTCATGACTAGTTTCCATGAGAATCTAGGTAGTGGCCATCCCTTTAGGAATGCTACAAAACATAAGATCTTATGAGTAATCTATTATTTTCCATTAATATTCTAGGATGTGCATGATCATATACATTCATGTCACCAATGCCAAGCTTTTTTCAAATGGGAGGTTCATGTTGCAATGCCCTTGCAACCTATTGTTAAAGGAAAATTGTTTACATTATGGGAGTTTGACTTCATAGGAGTTATCAATATAAAATCCTAGTCTATCCATAAATTAATTTTTATAGCCATTGACTATGGCACAAGGTGGACTAAGGTAGTGGCCACCAAGAATAGTACATCCAAGGAGGTGATCAAATTTCTTGAAGAGAACGTAATCACCTGATTTGGTACACCTATATCATTGGTATGTGACAATGGACCTATATTCTAATCTAAAAAGTTTACTAAGTGGGCATATGAACATGGAGTGACATTGTGATTCTTGTCTAAGTATTAATCACAAGGGAATGATTTGGAAAAATCTAAAAATAAGAACTTGTTCGATGCATTTAATAATTTTGTTGAGAAGAAACCCCAAGAATGGCACTCATTTATAAATTACACCCTATGGGCTTATCACACCCGATATAAATAGGTCCTCAAATGTTCATCATTCCTATTAGTATATGGGTTGGATCTTGTATTCTCAATCACCCTTATATTTCCTACCTATAATTTCATGAAGGAATACATGGAAATCAATGAGAAGGTAGACTCAAATCTAGTCAACATCTTCTAATTGGAAGATGGTAGAGAAGAGGCCCTCCATAATTTTAGTAAGCACCAGGGTGCAGTCAAAAGATGGTTTTATAAGAGGTAAAAAGTGAAGTCCAATATTTTTGACTTGGTACTACTATGAGATAAATCTTGTAAAAATAAAGGATAGCACACTAAGTTCATCCCGTTATGGATTAGCATTTATTATATCTTAGAATTGCCTGGACAAAATGTGTTCTATCTCAAAGACCTCAAAGGAAATGACCTCTCATTGTCTATGAATGGACATTTCCTAAATCACTACTTCTAAGTTATCCCTTTATATGTAATATTAGAAATACCTTAGCAATGGTGGTAATATATATTATATTAGACTCAAGTTAGTTTGCTTTTGTTTTGTGTTTATTTTCATTGTTTATTTGTTTTTATTGTGTGTCTACTTTCATGGTGTTGTTTTGTTCTTTGTTTTATGTGTCTCATGCTTAACGTCTTACAATTTTTCTCCCAAGTATCCCATAGAAGATGGTGGCCTTACCCCTAATTAGTTTGTATAGAGAATCTGATTTTAGAGGAAGTGATGAATACTCCAAAGGATGGATAAATAGTTAAAACTAGTGCCAATATTGGGAAAAAGAAGTCCAACCTCCAATATTGAACATACTGATAATCAAGGTAAATCTATAAAGAACACTGATAGAATTAGAAGCCACTAATTCATCACTAAGCAAGTGAATTAATAAAATATATACTATAGCCAATGTCATCATAAGCACTTCAAAAGAAAAGAACAAGGATATTATAAATGGTTGAATAAGTGAAAGGTTGTCTGGATATTATGAAGACCATTGAGAATACCATCAACCTTGGCTAAATATTCTCTAATACTCATGGATACAAAAATCAAATATCATATCAAAGGAAGTCTAAATATGAAAAATACACATATATTAATTTTCTTCTTTAGAAAGGGTGATTTTAGCAACCTCCATCATGAGATTTCCAACTTGGATGGTAATGGAAGGTCAAAAGTGAGACCAAAAGTAGGGAAAATTTTTGTGGATATTTATAGCCAATTCGCTATAAGTAGGTTTTTTTATTTTGAAAATGGCTATTTCTATGAAAATATACATAGGTCAAATCGCTAAAATTTTATATAATTTCATAGTTTGGGACACAGATTTGCCTTATAGATTATACTCAATCCTATTCAGGGATATAGATTCACCAGAGTTACTACACATATATGGGTTTGATTCACCAAAAACTTATATGAGACATGTATAAGTTAGTTGGGAATCACCATATATGTATATGTATATGTATATATATATATATATATATATATATATATATATACATGTATATATATATACATGTATATATATATATATGTATATATATATGTATGTATGTATGTATGTATGTATGTATGTATGTGTGTGTGTGTGTGTGTGTGTATATATATATATATATATATATGACCACCTAGGACACAATAAGCTTAAGTTAATAATTATATTTATTATGTGAAAATGTTTTGAATATTATTTAGTGCCACATGCTCTTCCTTTTATATGGTTTTAATAACTAAAAAATTTAGAAATACATAATTTTCCAACTTAATATTTGTTATATTTTTAGCATTAAATGTGGTGTAGGTTGAATTAAAGTTACAGGGATCGAGGTTAAGATTTTTCCATATTTTTTATTGAATTGGTGTCAACATATTGAGGGGCTCTAAGGCAAAATTTAATGTTGGTCTAATACATCACCCAGGATTAATGAAAGTTGCTCGACATGTCACCCATAGGATTAATAGAAGTTACTCGAATATATATGTGACAATTTCTCATTTTTTCTTATCATTTATGCAAGATCTTGGTGGAAGTGAAGATCTGATAGTTAGAAGTGAAACTCTAGTAGTCGAGGTTGGAAACAATTACACGAACAAATTTTTAGTTGGTTTCCTTGTGATTGAAATGTACAAACTTGTGTTTTTTTAATTTAAAAGAATAAGAACAATTATTTTAGATTAAGGTAAAAACAGGTTTTGAAAGGATCCCGAAACCCTGAAACAAAGGAAGAAGGATAAAAAAATAATGAACCACATGAAAAACAAACCTATCACCTACTACAGAGCAGCATCAAAAATAGGTTTTACAGGGACCTGAAACCACAAAACAAGATAGTAAGAGGAAATACCTCAGGTTTTACAGAGACCTGAAAACTCAAATACGTCAAGAAAACAAAGGACCAGATTATGAAACTAGTTAAAACATCCAACAAAAAGAATAAGAACAATTGTTTACATACACAATCATCTGTATTAAAATTAATAAATATAACAATATGATCCTTAAAAAAATTGTTTGAATATATTTTCTAAAAACAATGTGCATGTTGGTTTTCTTATAAATTGCATTTATATCTAAAAATATTTTCCTTAAAGTCAAAATCTGTGAAATGGATATTTTTAGATTAGTTAGTTTTATGGTTAAAATGATCACGAGGCTCTATTGCATTTATTAATTTTTTTTTAAATAAGTATTTTTTTATGTCATTATTTCTCAGAGGAAATGATTTTTTTGTTTGTTTAAAAGAAGTGTGTGGTAAAGACCAACAACATAATATAATTCATTTTATTTTGTGCATTCTTTAAAAGAAGTATCTTGCATGCCATTATTTATTAGAGGAAATGAGTTTCTTGTTTGTTTAAAAGAAGTATGTGGTAAAGACCAACCACATAATATAATTCATTTTGTTCCTTGTGCATTTCTCAAAAGAAGTATTTTGCATGCCATTATTTGTCAAAGGAAATCAATTTCTTGTTTGTTTAGGGTTTAAAGTGGTAAAATTAAAGAGACCAACCAAATAATATATTAAACTGAATAAAAAATTGATCAAAAAATTAGGGTATAGAGTATGAATAATATATTAAACTGAGTAAAAAATTATTACAAAAAATAATATATCCTCTTTTTTTTCATAATTTTTTTAATACTCAATTTAATATATTAATTGGTTGGTCTTTACCACATACTTGTTTTAAACAAACAAGCAATTGATTTCCCTCAAAAATATTTGTTTAAAAATATTTGCTAAAAACATTGTGCATGTTGGTTTTCTTAGAATTTCATGTATATTTAAAAATATTTTTTTAAAACTCAAAATCTATGAAATGGGTGTTTTTGGGTTAGTCTAAATATGGTTGAAATGATTAAGAGGCTATGTTGTGTTTATTCATTTTATTTTAAATATGTATCTTGCATGTCATTATTTCTTAGATGGAATGAGTTTTTTTTTTGTTTAAAAGAAATATAATTCATTTATTATGTGTATTGCTTATAAGAAGTATCTTGCATACCATTATTTCTCAGAGGAAATTAATTTTTTATTTATTTCAAAGAAATATGTGGTAAATACAAATCACAAAATATAATTCATTTTGTTCTTTGTGCATTGCTTAAAATAAGCATCTTGCATGCCATTATTTCTCGGAGGAAATCAATTTCTTGTTTATATAGGATTTAGGGTGGTAAAACTAAGACCAACCAAATAATATATTAAATGAAATAAAAAATTATGACAAAAAATTAGGGTATACATATACATATGCATACATACATACATATATAGAGACAGATAGAGATAAATAGATAGATATAGTTTTGCCCGATGGCCTCATAGTCAGTTTATTATTTATACTCTATACCTTGATTTTTTTGTCACAATTTGTACTATACTTAGTTTAGTATATTATTTGGTTGGTCTTTACCACATACTTCTTTTTAAAAAATAAGCAACTAATTTACTCTAATAAATAATGACATGAAAGATATTTTCATGAAAACCCAGGATGACATAACTGAAAAAATACAATTATTGCCTTAAGTTTATTTTATCCTTAATATGCTAACATTAATTCACTAAAAAAAAAGGTAATATCTAAACCTAAATTCTCATAGCTTTAATTCTATCTGCACCACATTCAATGCTAGAAATAAAATAAACATTAAGTTTAAAAATTATTTATTGTTAATTTTTTTAGTTATTAAAACCATAAAGAAGGAAGAACATATGGCACCAAAGAATATTGAAAACATTTTCACATAATAAATATAATTATTACCTTAAGCTTATTATGTCATATGTGGTCCTTATTTATATACATATACATATATACACATATATACTTGGTGAATACAAACTAACTTATACATGACTCATATAATTTTTTGATGAATCAGACCCATAAAAACTATATAATAAGGTCTACCAAAATGTTTGAAGTGTGAATTATGGTTTGTACTCATTTTATACTATGTAATGCAAATGATCTTATCATATGTATTGCACAAAAAGAGTCTTAGAGCCTCATGATCATACTGTAATTTATTTTTAAATGTTTAAGATAATAATTATATTCTAGTTGACATGATTTGTTAATTGAAATAAAATATATTTGAAAGGCCAATATGGATTGTGAAAGAATAATGCATGGTTTCCTTAGGCTGGTAGTTGTTATTTCAGTATGGTTGTAAAGAGTATGGAATGATTAATTTTTATGCACAATGATGGTTATATAATTATTATTTGTATTTTTTTTCAAATTGAAAAATTTGATGCATTGTATTTTTAAGATATTGAAACTTAGGAAGTATTTGAGCTCAGTTATATATAATGGTTATTTAAGCATATCTTATTAGATGTTAGGCTAGAATCTAAATTCAAATGATTCAGGTAGAGAGTTTGGGGTCATGATTATGATCAATGTAGTGAGGCTACTCCTTCACAGGGTAGCTCTCAAGGCAACTAGTTCTTTCATGTTCACAAGGATGTTAACATATTTGTTAAGCTATTTAACTGGAGAACCCATATTTCCTTGCATTTTGATGTCAATGACCCTATCTTTTGGAATGTTCTCAACTCTTTGACTACTAAATCTTTAAATTTATGTGTAAATAAAGGATGGAGGGGAGCACATTCAATGAATCATCCTCCTAGATGAGGCATTTCAAATGAGATCCCTCAACACATGCATGTTCATGTTGCCATTTAGTCTAATGAGAAAAATGTTTCATTGATCGAGCCACCTCAACATGAAAATATTACTGAATTAACTTAAAATTTGTATCCCAATAAAATTAGTCCACTTAACACTAATATTCCACCCCTTGAGCCTAAAAATAACTACTTCTAGTAGGAAACATGTTAGTAGCCCTGTAACACAACTTATGGAGGTCAAAATGTTAAAAAAGGTTAAGTTATAGGTGGATGATTTTGAAGGGCCCTAGACCTGCTTGATGGAACTTCTTGTTTCTTTCATAGAGTACATCAATCACTTGACTGATATGGGTCCTCTTTTAATAGATTTGGTTTTTGATACAGACTCTGATTTAAACTTAAATTCTTGTGTTTAAATTTCTATTAATACTTGGTATTAAATATTGTCTTGATATTTTTAATCATGTTGATATTTTTTTGGTAGTTTAGATATATATATGGCATTATTTTATTTTCTATAGAAAATTATGTTTGAATGGTTTACTATTTACCAAACAATTATGGAAACACACAAGGATTTTAATGTTTTAATAACAATTTTTTAAAGTTGTTTCTACATGTTGATCATATTTTTGCCTTGCCAAAATTAGTAAATAAATGTATGTAACATGATCAAGATTCAATATGAGCTTGAGGTAGAGATTGAACTCAATTTTTTTGTTATCCTTCATTTCCCAAAATTATGGTTCTTGAAGGCTCTTTTTGTGCAATACATACGGTAAGATCATGTGTAGTACTTAGTATACATTGAGTACAAACCTCTATAAGTCTTTCAAAAGACTAATCTAAGATATAAAAATAATATCAAGAGATTGATACAAGAGACTAATCTATAAGTATACATTGAGTCTTTTTCTCTCTTTGTTGCTTTCATTTCATTTCTTTTTCCCTCTTTTCAGCTGTAGAGATATAAAATGGATATCAAGAGATTGATAAAACACTTTGATAGAATCAGAAATATTTCATTCAAGAGATTGTCTCTTCTATAGGCTTTACTTTTTTAGATAGGTTAGATTATATTATTTGAAATATGATCACATATACATATATTTGATAAGTGAAATATAAACTATAAAATAAGGTCTGTCAAAATGTCTTAACCCTATCCATAATCAATAATGGCCTTTCAAATATATCTTTATTTCAATTAATAAACCATGACAACCAAAATATTATTATTACCTTAAACCAGCTATGGGGCCATAGGGCAAGAGACCTATGAAAAGTGAGGATGGTAAACCAATATTTTTAAAGAAATGCTTTTTAGGGACCTTATTCATTATATTTATTCTTTTTAAGACAGATGATTGTGCATAAAAATAATTGATCTCAGTCTTTTGTTTGATTAAGAGAATATGTCTATAACAGTTGTAAACTCTATTATAGAGATGCATCTATAGTCAATCATAAGTAAGTTACTCGAGTATATATGATGGTTTCTTGATTTTTCTAGTCATTAATGTAAGTTATTGGCATAAGCAAAGCTTTGGTAGTCAAAACATTGGGATGAGAGGTTGGAAATGAAGGTGCAGACAATTTCTAAGCTAGTTTTCTTGTGATTACAAGGTATAGATTTATGTTTATTTTATTCTAAAGATTGACAGTAGTTGTCTGCATGCATAATCATCTGTATCAAAATAAATAAATATAATAATAATGTCTTAACAATATCTATAATTTTTAATGATAAGGTCTATCAAAATATCTTAACCATATCCATAATCAATAATGGCTTTTCAAATATTTGTTATTTTAATTAACAAACCATGCTAACCAAAATATAATTATTACCTTAAGATTATTGTGTCCTAAGTCACAAGTGGTCTTTAACACAATTATAAAACTGAGTAAAAAAACATACTCTTCCTTTTATATGGTTTTAATAACTAAAAAACTTAATAATAAATAATTTTCAAACCTAATGTTTATTATATTTCTAGCACTAAATGTAGTGCAGGTGGAATTAAAGATACGGGGATCAAGATTTATATTTTTTTCCATTTTTTAGTGAATTGGTTTTGACATATTTAGGGGATCTAAGGAAAAATTTAATGTTGGTCCAACACGTCACCCATGTGATTAATAGAATTTCCTCGAATACATATGTGATGTTTTTTTTCAAAAAAATTAGTCATTTAAGCGAACTTTTGGTGGGAGTGAAGTTGTTGGTCTAATATAGATACTTATAGTTCATTACACTATATATACATAAAATAATTTTGGTAGAAAATAATAAGGGAACACCACAATACACTTATGCATCTTTATAATCGAGTTTACAACTATTATAGGCATATTCTCTTGATCAAATAGAACACAAAAATATACATACTTAGTAAAAAAATAACAAGGGAACACCACAATATACTTATATCTCTATAATAGAGTTTACAACTATTATAAACATGCATGTTATCTTAATCAAACAAAACAAAAATATACAAATTTTCTTCATTTTGTTCTTGATAATTGTTATTTGTATTCTCTCCAAAAGTTATTAGACTCAGATCTAATATTATAGAACTATAGTGTGTTTTAATAATTATTAGTTAGTCCTCTTCTTTCAGATATTGACTACCAAATTTCCAGAGCTCGATCAAATGGAAAATTGAGGACATTGTATCTAGTTGTATAAATTCTCAAGAAAGTCTCCAATTTTTTTCAAGCCTATTTCTTAAATTTGACCTTAAAAATGACAATGCACTAAAAATTATCTCATCTTCCACTGAGCCCAAAATTAGTGTTTGGCATAAATTAGCAAGATTAAAATATTTTAAGATACCATCACATAGTATTTCACTCAAACTTAAGGTAGTCCATAGTCTAGTGATCGAGTCATATTTGAAAGCATGGTCTAAAACTTGTTATGGAAAATCAAACATGTCACTCCCTTAGCTTTAACAAATCTAAAATACCTTTAGTTTATTTACCATTCAATTCTACACTCTTGCAAAATTGTTGGGACAAGGTTTTGATTTTATTCTAAAAATATAATGAGATAATATTTTATCAATATTGAGGGTACATCACATTCATGGATTCTATTCATGCATCCTAAAGAAAATGATATCTAATCTCTGAAGAGAAACATTTTACAATTTCCTTTAAAGTGTAACTTATAAAGGATACAATCTCAGAGAATCTATCCTTTATAACAGGAACTTCTTTGAATCTATTAGACTGACCAACTATGTCAAAAGTGGGAGTTGTGGTCTATAATCAATTTATATTAAATATTGCACATGATCATACCATATGTAATGTACAAAAATATTCATGGAGCCTCTTGATCATAATGTATTTTGTTTTTGAATGTTTAAGGTAATAATTATATTTTGGTTGGCATAGTTTGTTAATTGAAAATATATTTTTGAAAGGCCAATATGTATGTGGTTAAGATATTTTGAAAAACCTTATTATATAGTTTATAATTTTAAAACACAACCTCAAAGAGTCGATCCCTTGTAAAATGAACTTCTTTGTGTCTATTAGATCGACCAACTATGTCAAAAGTGGAAGTTATGGTCTATACTCAATTTATACTAAGTATTACACATGATCTTACCATATGTACTACATAAAAAGAGTCCTTGAGCCTCATGGTCATATTGTATTTTGTTTTTAAATTTTTAAGGTAATAATTATATTCTAGTTGGCATGGTATGTTAATTAAAATAAAAAATATTTGAAAGGTCAATATGGATGTGGTTAAGATATTTTGGTAGACCTTATTATATAGTTTATAATTTTAAAACTATGAAATTATTTTAAATATTTTTTTAGTTATGTCATCCTTATTTTTCATAATTATCTTGCCCTATGGCCCCATAATTGGTTTATACTCTATACTCTAATTTTTTGCCACTATTTTTTCTATAATCAGTTTTAAATATTATTTGATTGGTCTTTACCACATACTTATTTTAAATAAATAATAAATTGATTTCCTCTACAAAATAATGACATGCATGATACTTGTTTTAGACAATGCACAAAGAACAAACTGAATAAATGTAATAGAGCCTCATGATCATATTATATTTTGTTTTTAAATATTTAAGGCAATAATTATATTTTGATTGGCATAATTTGTTAATTGAAATAAAAAATATTTGAAATGCCATTATTGTTTATTGATATAGTTAAGATATCTTGGTAGACCTTATCATTATTGATTATGGATATGGTTAAGACATTTGAAAGATAATGTTTTGAGCAAATATCTTTAAAGAAATACTTTTTAGGGAACTTATCATTATATTTATTCATTAATTCATTATATTTTTTCTATACTCAATGTATTATATTACCGGTTGGTCTTTACCACACACTTATTTTAAACAAATAAGAAATTGATTTCCTCTGATAAATAATGACATGAAAGATACTTCTTTTAAACAATGTACAAAAAACAAGCTAAATAAACATAACAAAGCCTCATGATCATACTATATTTTGTTTTTAAATGTTTAAGGTAATAATTATATTTTGGTTAGCATGGTTTGTTAATTGAAATAAATAAATATTTGAAATGTCAATATGGATGTGGTTAAGACATTTTTTAGACCTTATTATATAGTTTATAATTTTAAAACTATGAAAATATTTTGAATATTTTTTTCAATTATGTCATCCTCATTTTTCATAGTTGTCTTGACTTATCCCCATAGTTGGTTTATACTCTATAATTTTATTTTTTGTCATAATTTTTACTACACTCAGTTTATTATATTATCTAGTTAAGCTTTTGAGAGACTTAAAGAGGTTTGTACTCAATTTATACTTAGTCATATGGCCATCAAGTTTAGCACTTAAAAAATATAAATTTAATCTTTAAAATGAATAAAAAATTTATCATTAAAAAGAAGGAACCATAAATAATATCTCAACTTTAGTCTTCTCATCCTCTATCCTCTTTCTCACTTTGTTTTTTCACCATTATTTCTTGATTTATATATGATGCTTGATTCACCAACTATTTATAATTTTTTTGAAATAACTAATAGAAATCGCCAATCAGTTTATACTGCCATGTCTATTTTACCAAATATTCACAAATAAAATTATAACTAAAATATAGGATTCATAAGGATATTTATAATAAGATTTGAGGGGTCCCTTCATAAAATTATCCTTGACCAAAAGTATTTATGTCAGGGCTATAGATGCCTAGCTAATAGTAGAGCAATGCTCAAGCCTTACCTTTTTAGCAAAAATTATGTGAGATGTATACATCTTTATAAATCTTTCTATATCCCAGATGTACCTAAACTTACTAAAATAATCTATCAATTAAAATAAATCTATCATTAATGCACAGAATGGCCATGGAAAGAAATAGTGCATAGTATGTTACTAGTTGAAACAGACTTGAGCATTTTTCATACTCAAAGTGTATCAAAAAAAGTTTGGATTGCTTGTGTGTGTGTGTGTGTGTGTGTGTGTGTGTGTGTGTGTGTGTGTGTGTGTGTGTGTGTGTGTGTGTTCAATATTGGATGATCATAGTCTGGGTTCTAAAATTTGGGACAACATTTTCCATGTAAAGTCACCATTTTTTGTGGCCAATGCATCTCCTTCTTCAAATAAGTTGGGGACCCCTCTAAAAATTATTAACTTAAAATTTCCTAGAGTTTCAATCCCTTCCCAGTTGCCATCAGACTTTGAGAATCCTTTAGCCTCTATTTTTCCTTGGTCTACCTAACACTTAAATAATGTTTTTAATAAAGAGTGGGTCACTGTTAGATATCCTTATAGTATTCTGAGTGTAAACATATTTGATTCCTTATTGCACTTTGAAATAACAAAGAGGATTTTCATACTTATAATATTTTATTGTGCTACCTATGTTTTTTGTAGATTTGAACTCATTATTTTAGTAAAATTTCACTTATATTATTTGGAAAAAAGAGAGAAAAATCAAGAAGGGTATGGTAGAAAAAATTGATATGGTATAATGTGAGGTGATTTGAATAAACTCTCTTTGAGCATTTGTAGAAAGATCAAAAGGAATGATGGCAAGGTTGAGCTAGTTTAAGTCTACTGATACTAAAGGTCGGGTTATGTTTCCTCCACATTAAAGATGATAGGAGAGTCTGATTTGATATAAGAAGGCTCAATAAATGGATGGATAATGCTAGATAGTTTAGAGTCAGAGGGTGCAAATAGGATTTGGGAAGCAAGAGAAGCCATTGTATTGGTAAACTTATTCATAGATAATGGGGTAGCTTGTATAAGGTAATGGTCAAATGACATCAATAGTACATCCACTAGTTGTTTTTAATATTGAAAAACATCATTATTACATTAGTAAAATCCATTTATTTTGTTGACCATAAGTTTGGAGTCACCAAAGATACTAATTATTTTGACTCCCAAAGATAAAGCAATTTGAAAACCTATCACTAGGGCCTTGTATTTATTCATATTGTTGGTACATTAAAAATATATATTAAAAGATAAAGGAAGAGGTTCAACATCAAGGGGAATAAGGATGATACCATCTCCCCCACTATGTTGCCAATTTAATCCATCAAAAAACATGGTTACCTGATAGGTGAAGTCTGCTCAAGAAAGGGTCACAATGGACTCATCAAGAAACTCAAGGGGAAGAGGTTGGTTATCTAGTAAGGGTGATTTGGCTAATTTTTTGGTGATGACTTAGCCTTTAATTGAATTTTATTGGAAGAATTCAAGGTTAAACTCAACTAAAAGCATGAGCCATTTAGCCATACGTTGATTTTGGTATGGCTTAGAGTGCATGTTCTTGAGTGGGTTGGTGTTAGTGATGACAAAAGTTTTATGGTTGAGAAGGTAATGATGGTGTTTGGTAGCCGTAAAGATCAAGGTGAGGAAAAGTTTCTTGATATGGATATATCAAGTTTCATACTCTATAAATGTTTGACTTATGTAGTAAATGGCTTGATCATTATGGTTATCATCACGATGTACAAGAATTGCCCCTAAAGAGTGGTCAGTAACAATGATATATAGGTAAAAAGGTTGATCCTCTTTTTGAGGAATGAGAATGGATGGGGAAAGAAGGTACTCCTTAAGTGATTCAAAGGCTTGTTAACAGTCCTTGTGTTAGAAATATTGTCATTGATGTCAAATGTCTAGCATTGGTGATATAGGACCCATAGCATTTATTGTCTAAAGGTGTTTTTAATATTCATATTTTGGCTAAAATGTGTTAATATTTATTTAATATTAATGAATATATTTTTGGTTGCATAAAAGTTAAAAGAGGGCCCATGGAGAAGTCAAAGAGTCATGGGGTAAAGATAAAAGAGGAATGGGATGCATTCTCCCATGAAGAGTCATCTTGAGAAATCCAAGAGTCACCAAGTGAAGACAAAAGAGGTTATGGCACATTTTTCCATGAAGAGTCATCTTAAATAATTTGAAAAGTCACCAAGATAAAGACAAAAGAGGAAAGGATGCATTTGTTTATGAAGGGTCACCATATGAATTTTCAAATACAAGGATTCAAGTGGTCATGCAAGTTTGACACCATTTTTCATGAGTGAAGAGTCACAAAAGGTGAATGCCAAAGGTCATTTGGAAAGCTATAAATAAAGGCTTGAGAAGCCATTTGTAATATGTAAGAGACTACATGGTTTATAATTATTTTATATAAGAAAAGAAGAGAGAATAGAAAGAGATATTATAGATTTCTATTATTTGTTGAGAAAACAACATTGAGAGATAGTTGTGTTTTATACACAAGAGGGGTTCGTGCTCCTATGGTTTGGTGCTCAAAAATATTTGCAAGGGGTTGGTGATCCTATGGGTTAGTGCTCATAAATAGTTGTTGTGTTGGTGATCATAAAATGGGTTAGTACTCTTGTAATTTGGTGCTTACAAACTTTGTAATTTGAGTTGGTGTTCTTTTATATATTTGAGATTGTTCTCTATGGTTTTTCTCACTTTGGGTTTTCATGTAAAAATCTGGTGTCTCTCTCTTATGTGGTGCATATTATTTTAGTTTTATTGCATATATTGAATGTATGGTTAAGTGAAGTTTGATTAAGTAAAATATTTATAAGATATATGATATATTGATTCACCACCCCCCTTTAGTATATCATGTGCTTAATAATTGGTATCAAATTAGGTTTCTTTGGAAAGAGTTTTACAGCTTGAAAGTAGATCCGGGAAAGCACGATAGTTGGATCACATGAAGGTTTTTATAAAAATAAGGAATCTTTGTTTGATGGGATAAATTATGATTTTTAGAGAATAAGCATGAGGACTTATTTTATGTCTTTTGGATTCAACATGTGGTAAGTAGTTGTGGAGAAATAAGAAGAGCCAAAGACACTTGTGATTACTTCGGTAGAAAAGAAGGCAAGAGAAAATAATACTAAAGCTTTAAATTTTATTTTATGTGGTTTATGTCAATCAAAATTTATCAAAGTTATGCAATGCAAATCTGCTCATAAAACTTGGGTAAAGCTTGAAAATATTTACAAAGGTGATGGAAAGGTTTGGCAAGCTAAGCTCCAGACTTTTAGAAGATAGTTTGAGAGTTTGAAAATGGAAGAAGAAGAAAATATAATGAGTTATCTTTTGTGGGTTGATCAAATAGTTAATCATATTCAAGGCCTTATAGAAAATTTAAAAGAATCAGTGGTGATGCAAAAGGTTTTGAGATCTCTACCAATGAGATATGATGTAAAGATTTCAAAAATCAAGGAGATGAAGGATCTAACCAAGATAAAGATGGGTGAACTACATGGTATTATTATGGAATATGAGATATGGACTAAACAAGAGAAACCCTCAAAAAGGGAAGTTGCTTTCAAGACATCAAATAAAGACAAGGTTAACATTAAAGAATCAAGTGACAAGTCTAGTAATCATGAAGATGACAACATAGATCTATTCATGTGCAAGCTAAAAAAGGGCATAGGTAAATATTAAGAAAAATTACCTTTTAAATGTTTTAATTATGGAAAGATTAGATATTTTGTATCTAAGTTCCCAGAAAAGAATAATGGTGACAATGAAGAAGTAATGTCTACATATAAGAAGAATTTCAAAGGTAAATTCAAGAAGGGATTTGATAATAAGAGTTTATACTCTAAAGATCCTAGCTCAGCCAAAGATAGTGGAGTCAGTGATTCAAATGAAGAAGATATATTATTCATGACCATACATGAAGATGCCTTTACAAGCAAAAGTATAGATGATCAAGAAGAAGAATAAGATGAAATTGAAGTGAATCTGGAAGGAGAAATCATTTGAGCCTTAGAAGAATTAAAAACTCTTGAGAAGAAGAATCAAAGATTGAAGTGCCAAATAGAGAAAAATAGAAAGGTGTCAAAAGAAATAATTGAAGATCTACAAGCATAAATTGAAGAAGACAAAAATACTAAAGAACATGTAATCGCTCAGTTACAAAAATTAAGTGAAGAATGTGAAAGGTATGTTGTTGAAATTGCCTCTTTAAAAAAAGATCTTGAGAAAACAAATAAAGCAGACAACGATAAAGTAGCCAATGATTCAAAATTTTAAAATAACAGTAATATGTTGAATAAAATATTATAAAGTTAAAGATCAATATCAGATAAGATAGGTATCAATTTTGAAAAAGAGAAAGGGGTAGACACTACTTTCACAGACAAGGTTAACACAGAAAAAGGAAAGAGCTATGTTGATTCTCTTACAAAAGAGGAAATGAAAAAGGAAGAAGTTAATAATACATAAGACATCTCAAAAAAAAGGGATAGAAGGAGTAGAGCTACAAAAAGCAATTAGGTCAAAGATACACAAACATATTTTATTTTTATGGTTACTATTTTTATTGTAATGGATATGGTCATAAGAAAATAGAATACTAAAAAAAGGCTAATAATTTCAAAAACAAGGAGAAGGAAACTCATGCAAAGTCAAGAAGAAGCCACAACTCTTTTGCTCCTCTATCAGGCTTTAATGAAGAGGCCATAATATGTTACAAGTGCAGTAACTTTAGACACATAGCTTGGTACTATAGAATTATGTTTGAGTCAGTCAAGAAGGACCAGAGTTTCAAGGCTCCATTCATCAAGAAGAAAGTTCAAATAGGTTTATGGTAGAATAAACAACCTAAAAAGTCTATTTTAGTTCAAATAGCTTTGCATGTAAGAAATGAAGAAAAGCCATGGTTCATTGATAGTAGATATTTGAGGCACATGACAAGAGACAAGAGCAATTTCATAAACCTAAAGAAGATCAATGGTGGAATAGTGAAATTTGGAGAGAATACTACTACCAAAAGTATTGGAAAAGGTACATTAAGTTTAGATAATAGTATAACTAAGACTAAAAATGTTTTGTATGTAGAAGGTATTAATCATAATCTTTTGAGTGTATGTCAAATGTGTGATCAAGGACACATACTAAAGTTTTATGTAGAAGGTTATAAAGTTAGGAGAAAAGATTTAGATGTGTTGATTGTAGATGCTTAGAGGACAATCAATAATTTATATATGTTATTAGATATCAAAGTTCAAAAATTTTATTTAAGTCAAGCTGAGGAAAGTTGGCTATGGCACAAGAGAATGGGACACGTAAATTTTGATAATCTTGTCAACATCAGCAAGAAGCAAGCATTTAGAGATCTTCTAAAGATTACAAAGCCCTCCAACACACTTTGTGAACCATGCCAACATGGGAAGCAAGTCAGAATATGATTCAAAATAAAAGAATACTTGACCACTCAGATGTTAGAGCTTGTTCACACTTATTTGTGTGGACCTATGAGAAATCAAAGTACTCAAGGTGAGAAATATTTCATGTTTATTATTAATGATTTTACACATATGACTTGGGTGATGTTTTTGAAAAAAAATTAGAAGCTTTCAGCCACTTCAAAGCATTCAAGGATTTTGTTGAGAATGAAACTGATTTGAAGATTAAGTGCTTGAGATCAGATCAAGGAGGAGAATTCATGTCAAATGAGTTTATTGAGTATTGTGAAGACCATGGGATAAAGAGACATTATTTAGCAACCATAACTCCATAGCAAAAATGAGTAGTTGAGCAGAAAAATAGAATAGTTCAAGAGATGGTAAGGATAATGCTAAATGAATCCAAGATACCACTAGATAAATATTAGAGAGAGGTAGTAGGTACAGTAGTGCACATCCAAAATAGAGAATTTTTAAGAGTCAATAGTGACCAGACTCCCTATGAGCTATGGAAAGACAAACAAACTACAATTGATTATTTCAAAGTTTTTGGTAGTAGATGTTTCATAAAGAGAACTGATGAAAAATTTGGTAAGTTTGAATCAAGAACAAATGAAGGTATATTTATTGGATATTCTAGTAAAATTAAAGTTTATAAATGTTATAACAAAAAAACCAAGAAGATTTTTGAAAGTACAAGTGTCAAGGTAGATGAAGATGTAGCACAAAGAGCTAGTGATCCAATGGACACTCCTAAAATCATTGAAGAAGAAGATTTTAAAGAAATAGATGAGGATGAAAAGGAGGAAAAGGACACCAAGACCCCATCTAAATATGTTCATATAAATCATAATAAGAGTGACATCATCAAGAACATAAATTAAGGAGTTCACACTAGAAGGATGATGGTAAGTGAATCTGAACAAATTAATTTTTCTTTATTATCCAAAATTCAGCTAAGAAATGTTTTAGAAGCTAGACATAATGAGCATTGGGTTAAGGCAATGGATGAAAAATTAAATCAGATAAAAAATAGTGATATGTGGATATTATTTCCTAAACCAAAAGATTGAAATATGATAGGAACAAAATGGGTATACATAAATAATTTGAATGAAGATGGTGAAGTTACTAGGAATAAAGAAAGGTTAGTATGTAACGGATATGCTCAGATTGAGGGTATAGATTTTGAAGAAACTTTTGCACCAATGGCAAGACTAGAGGCTAATAGAATGTTTCTAGTATATGCAATGTTTAAAATTTTTAAAATGTTTTAAATGGATGTCAAGTCTGCCTTCTTGATTGGGAATCTAGAAGATGAGGTCTACATTGAGTAGCTTGAGGGATTTATTCTCTCAAATGATAGTAACCATGTATGAAGATTGAATAAAGCACTATATAAATTGAAACAAGATCCCAAAGCTTGGTATGCAAGACTTGATAAGTACCTACAAGATCTAGGTTTCAAGAGAAGTTTTGTTGATAGTAATCTCTACATCAAAATAGAAGGTAAGCATCAATTGATTGTTGTGGTATATGTTGATGACATAATTTTTGGAGGAAATATTGAAAAGATGACAAAAGAATTTTCTAATGATATGCAAAAATAATTTGAGATGTCTATGCTTGGAGAATTAGCATTTTTCTTAGGGTTACAAATATTTTAGTCAAAAAAAGGAATTTTCATGTCTCAAAGTAAGTAAGCCAAAAAAATGTTGTAAAATTTTGGTTATGATGATTGTGCACCAGTTGGAACACTAATGAGTATAGGGAATAAGGTGAATAAGGATGAAGATTCACCTACTACATATCAATATTTGTATAAATATATGATTGGTAGTCTTTTATATTTGACAGTATCGAGGCCAAACATCATGCATGAAGTATGCATGGTTACAAGATATCAGGCAGCCCCAAAGGAGAGTTATGTTCAATTGGTGAAGATAATATTTAGATATGTCAAGGGGACATTGGATTATGGATTGTGGTATCCCATATAGAGATATTTCACTTTGGTTGCTTATATAGGTTCAGTTTGGATAGGTTGTTTGGATGACAAAAAGAATACAAGTGGAGGAGCTTTTTTCCTCAATGATAGCTTAGTAGCATGGCCAAGCAAAAAGTAGAATTTAGTATCACTTTCTATAGCTGAAGAAAAATATATTGCAGCGGTATTGTGTTGTACTCAAGTTCTTTGGATGAAGCAAACTTTGGAAGATATCAAGGTAAAATATGATGAACCTATTTCTATTTTTTATGACAACACAAGTTCTATTAATATTTATAAGAATCTACTGATGCATTCAAGAATAAAACATATTCCTATCAGATATCACTTATTGAGAGAGTAGGTTGTAGATCAGCAAGTTAAGATGGAATATATCAGTACTATAGAATAGATTGAAAATATTTTCACAAAGGTACTACCAAAAGACAATTCAATTATTTGTAGGAAAAGTTAGGAGTAATTTCTTTTACTTCCTACCATTAAGGATCAACATCAGTTGAGGGGGAGCTAAGTGTTAACTCTAAGATAGGCCCTTTTCCATTGATGTCAAAGGGGGAGAATAATAAGAAATAGGTACAGGAATAGGTGCAAGGAACAAGTGTAGAAACATGTGCAAAAACAAGTATAGGGAATAGGTATAGGATGCTACAGTAAGGGGGATTTACTATATGTTTTTTAGATGGTAGAATGTGCAAGTTGGCATGTGCAGTATAGGTTTCAGGATGTAGTAGTTTTAGTTTGAGGTTGCCATCAATGACAAAGGGGGAGATTATTAGAAATATTGTCATTGATGTTAATCTCTAGCATTGGTGATAAAGGCCCCATAGCATTTATTGTCTAAAGGTGATTTTTAATGTTCATATTTTGGCTAAAATGTGTTGATATTTATTTAATATTAATGAATATATTTTTGGTTGCATAAAAGTCAAAAGAAGGCCCATGGAGAAGTCAAAGAGTCATGAGGTAAAGACAAAAGAGGAATGGGACACATTTTCCCATGAAGAGTCATCTTGAGGAATCCCAAGAGTCATCAAGTGAAGACAAAAGAAGGTATGGTGCATTTTTTCATGAAGAGTCACCTTAAGGAATTTGAAAGGTCACCAAAATAAAGACAAAAGAAGAAAAGATGCATTTTATTATGAAGGGTCACCATGTAACTTTTCAAATACAAGGATTCAAAGGGTCATGCAAGTTTGGCACCATTTTCCATGAGGAGTGAAGAGTTACAATGAGTTAATGCCAAAGGTCATTTGGAAAGCTATAAATAAAGGCTTGAGAAGCCATCTAAAATATGCAAGAGAATGCATGGTTTGTAACATTTTATATAACAAAAGAAGAGAGAATAGAAAGAGATATTGTAGAGTTATATCATTTGTTGAGAAAGCAACATTGAGAGATAGTTGTGTTTTATACACAAGAGAGGTTGGTGCTCACAAATATTTGCAATGGATTGGTGTTTCATGTGGGTTAGTGCTCACAAATAGTTGTTGTGTTAGTGCTCGATAAAGGGGTTGGTGCTCTTGCAAGTTGGTACTTGTGAACTTTGTAATTCAAGTTGGTGATCTTTCATAAACTTCAGATTATTCTCTATGGTTTTTCCCACTATGTATTTCCACATAAAAATCTAGTGTGTGTCTCTTTCTTGTGTGGTGCATATTATTTTAGTTTTATTGCATATCTTGAATGTATGGTTAAGTGGAGTTTGATTAAGTAAAAGATTCATAAGATATATGACATACCGATTCACCCCCCCATCTTAGTATATCCCATGATTAACACCTTGATCCATTTAAAATATATGTCCTTCTTGAGAAGGTGGTGAAAATGTTGGCATCAATTGGATAAATGAGAGATGAAATGGCAGATGGACTAAAGCTTCCCTTGCAGGCTATGGAGTTACTTTGACTTTGGTAGGATCAACTTCAATTCTGCAAAGAGATTTAATGAAGCCAAGAAGTTTTCCTAACAAGACCCCAAAAATACACTTCTTGGGAGGCAGACATGGTAATGGATGAGCCATTCAAAGATAATCTTAAGAATCACTGAATGATCTTTTCTAAGTTTAGATTTCCCAAGAAGGTCATCAACATAGTCCTCTATGATTTTGTGGATAAGATCATGGAATATGTAGGTCATAGTGCATTGGTAGGTTGTACTAGTATTTTTTAGACCAAAAGGCATGACCCTATAGTATAAATTCCCCCAAAGGGTGATAAAATTAGTTTTATACTAATCTTCAAGGGCAATCAAGATATGATTGTATCTCAAGAACCCATCCATAAGAGATAACATGTCATGGTCAGGTGTAAGATCAATAAGTTAGTTAATGCTTGGTAACATAAAGTCATATTTTTGAAAAGTAAGGTTGAGGTCATGAGAATTTGTGTAAATGTGAAGTCCTCTTATTGCTTTAGTGATAGGGATGACATTTGAGACCCATTGGGGATAGTCAATGGGTTGGATGAAATTGATAAAAAGGAGACATTAAAGATCTTCTTTGACAAGAAGGGATATGTGATGGTGTATTTGATAAAGCTTTTATCAAATGGGTTTAGCATCTTGATTTGTAACTATGTTATGGGTGGTGATAATAGGGTCAATTCTGGGCGTGTCGCTATAAGACCAAGTAAACACTATACTTTGATCTCGGAAGAAGGTAGAAAAGTCTTGATTTTTTAAGGAATCTAATGATTTGCTGATTTTAATAATGCACAGGGTATATTGAGTACCTAATTTGACGTCCACAATGGATTCATTCAAAATAATTCAAGTCTCAAGAGGGATATTTTTGTAGATGGAATAGTCTTATGCACCAAGGTAGGTGAGAATAGAATCATCATCCTAACATTAAACAATATTAATGGTAGGAGAGTCATCTTCTACCAACTTAGGATGAGTTAGAATAATGGTCATAGTTGTCTCATCCCTTTGATAGGTCATAGGTCCAAGGCTAATCATGTTGATGAAAAAAAAGTTAGGTGGGATGACATCAAAATCCTCACATTTTGATAGAGAAGGGGTTGGTGAGGAAGGAATGTCTTCCTCAACAATGGTGATGGGAGCTGGATTGGTTTGATTTTTAGATGGAATGAACTAAGGCCATGATTTTCATGAGGTTTTCTAGTCTTGATTATAAGTAACTCATACGGGTCATATTCATATCGACCTAGGCCAAATCCTTTCCAAGCACAACTATAGAGGTATGTCTTGACAAACTTTAGTTTATCCAAATAAGAGAAACTAGAGGTGAATGGGCAAGGAGAAAAGGAGGTGGCAGAAGTGTCTAGGGGTTTCTCAAGTCCCCCATATATGAAATGGGTTTGATAATTTGAAGTTTCAAGGGGAGCAATGGGCTCAATATTAGAATTGTAACTAGATTAGTGGTCAAGTTTTTTGTACTCTTGGGGAGTAGGGAAAGCATCAAGGGTCAAAAACAAATATTCCCTAAGAAAGATACATTAGAATGTATATTCCAAGGGGTCTATTGTGGGAATTTGGTCTAAATGAACTAATGAACTGGTAGATAACTCATTCATAGAAAAAGATAGGGTTTCATCTTTTGTTGATGAGGGCTTGGTGGATGGAGGGAGGAGAATTTCATTGGGTCGGTATGTCATATTTAATGATGAGAAAGGAATTGAGTTAGATTGTATGGCAATAAATTGACCTTCATTCTCAAATTTGATGCACCAGTAGAGGATAGATAGTACATAGCCTATGGAATGAATCCAAGGTCATCCCAGTAAAATATTATACTAGAATTTTCCTTCCAATAATTAAAAGAGTTCAAGGAGTGTGAGAGGTCCTAGACGGATATGGAGAACAATAGTTCTAAAAGTTGTGTCCATGGTATCTTTAAATGATCAAAGGACTACAAAGGTTTCTCATATAAAGTTGCTAGGTAACTTGAGCTGGTCATAGGCATGGGAGGAGATAATGTTGAAACTAGCTCTCCCATCAATCATAACCCTTTTGATGTAGGTTTGGTTGATGTATATAATAATGAAAAGAGGGGGATATAGATCATTAGGATGGATAGAGGGTATTTCTAAATCCTTAAAGGTAATAAGTTTAGAAAGTTTAAGGGCTCTGAAAAAGACTGCTAGAGGTTGTGAGTCTTCTGGTTGGATCTCTATGGATTGCAAGGCCTATATCATTACTTGGTGATGATGGGGTGAGGTAGTGATCAGTTCATATAGACTCATCTTTGTCAGGTTTGGTGAAGCTATTTTAGAACCACTCTTCAGATTGATTTAGAAGGGTTGGATTGAGAGGTACCCAAGATGGATACCTTGGGTTTGGTGGATGGTAAAGGTATTTGGATTTGGTTTGGTTCAGTGGTGGAAGAAGGATATGTCCAAGGAATAGACACTTTTGCCTTCTTCTTATCCTTTTATTGAGCCTATGATCATGTGACCACATGAATAATATGGATTAACAGAAGATTTGGAGTAGAATATTACTTTGGTTCTTCTTCACTTTGAGGTGAGAGTAGGGGAATAGGTAGGCATTGGGTTAAGAAATGGTTGTTTGAAGATGTCAAATGTTTGGTTTAGGGGTGGATTGGGATTATCCAACATAAGTTCTGCCTTGTCTATGAGATTTTGGACAACATTCTTAAAGGTGTTACACCTACTAACATCATGCCCAATGCCTTGATGGAAGTCACACAATTCATTTTCCTTGTCCCAGCTAGGTACAGGATGAAAAGAATCAAATTGTTGTGAAGGTTTGATCAAAAGGAGTTGCATGATATTGGATTTTAAAAATTTCTCCAAAACCAAAGCATATGACTCTCCAAGTAGAGTAAATTTCTTCTAGGTGTTATTGAGTCTTGGTGTTTTGATTAGAGGAATTAGAAGAGTTAGGTTAGTTAACAATGGGTGGAGGAGTGGTTTTAAAGATAATCACATTCTCAGTTCCCTTAGTTTTGGTGTTAATTTTGGTTTGATTGTTGGGTTTAGAGGAGGAAACCTCAATTTATTTGGAGGTAGATTTTTTGTTTCCCAACTTTAGTTTCCCCTCATCAATGGATTTATTTTCTAGATTTCATGCCATGGTGAAAGCCTCGTCAAAGGTCTTGAAGCTTTAAACCCATAATGTAGAGGAAATGAGTTTGGCACATGCTCAAGTGAAAATAACAATTAGCTCAGGTTGGGGTAAGGAGAAAGAAATTTGATTTATTAAGCTTCTCGAATGAGCTATGAAATCAGCAATGGAATCATCATCAAATTGCTAAATGGAGTAGAGATCAATGATGGAAACCTTCTTAGAGATGTTTATAGAAAAGTGATCTAGGAAGGTTTGAGCTAGTTAGACAAAAGAAAAGAGATAATGCTTTGTGATAACACTATACCAATCTAGTGTTAGACTAGATAAAGACATGGGAAAGGTAAGAAGAACGAGAGCATCATCATAGGCAATCAAATATCATGAATGCCTAAATGCTCTCAGATGCTATTGAGGGTCTTTGAAATTTCAAAATTTGGGAATTTCCTACTGAGGAGGATAGGTTCAAATGGGGATGGATGGGTGAATTATTTCATTATAGATTTGGTCATATGATAAAATATTATTAGCTCTAAAAATGGATGACTCCAAAGTAGTCATTTTGTCCATTAGCATTTTTATCAAGTCTATTTAGGGCTGTGTACTTCCAAAGTTATAAGGTGCATGTTATTGTGTTTAGGTAACATACTGATAGTTAGTGGGAGGTTGAGAGGTTGTTGATTATTGGCATGTGGGAACATATGGTTGAGAAGATGACATATAAGGATACGTGGACATAGGTGGTTGGGTAGATGTTATGTATGGGTAAGTGGATACAGGTGGTTGGGTAGTAGGTAGAGGTACATACCCTTGTGGATTAGGGATGTAGTTTGGGTTTGGTGCAATGGGCACCTGTTAGGGGATTAACATAGGTTGGGCCAGAGGTATGGTTTGTTTTGTAGGTAGAGGATGGGTGGTGACTTTGGTACTAATGGGTGGTAAGGTAGAAGGTATAGAAACCACCAAGTTTTGGAGTGGAGTAGTGGTTAATGGGTTGGTGATAGCTAGAGGAAGGGTGGAAATGCTAGTAGTGGATACTCCAATGCAAAGTGGAGTATAGGTGGTTAATGGTTGGGTTTCTCCTAAGGTAGAAGAATTATTATTTGGGGTAGAAGGTGTGAGGCTATTAGTAGGTTAGATAGGTTGGTTTTGTATAGTGATATCAGATGGATTATTAATACATGAAGGTGCTTGGGTGGTCAATGGTTGGGTGGTGATGGTGAAAATACAGGTGTCACCCATAAGTTGGGATGGCATGCCATAAGGTGGATCCACAAGTGGAACCAAAATATGAATATGGTAAGATGTGGTGTTGAGATAATGTTGAAGGGACACATGATTGTTTTCTAAGAAGGCAACAAAGTTTATATCCCCTTGGGAAAATACCTGAGGGAAACTGGGACTTCCTAAAGGATGAGGAGAACTCTCCAATTCTAAAATATACTCCATGGATGAGGAGGTAGAATAATTTGGATGGTTTGGTGGTTGATCTTATTATGCCTAGTTCTTTAGTTATTACTAAGTTATAACCATGCAAATAAGGGAGAAAATAAAACTCAAGCAATCTCACAATTCAAACAAAGAGAAGACAAGAAAAGATCAAGGAAATAAAACACACACTAAAAGAACATTAAATTCTAAGATTCTTTTTAGTTTCTCTTTTGGCTTATGACTTAAGCTTTAATAATTGTGTGACTCAAATTTGGTTTGTAGAATGGGTACTAGATAAGAAGTCTATGGTTGGTTTTAGGTGGTTTAGGCTCTCAAAAGGATCTATGTTGGGAATCAATATGTGGCTTGATATTGGGGCCTGCCCCCTCACTTCACACACTATAGTGATAAGGGTTTTCAGTGCTTAGCTAGTATATATTGATTACCAGAGATTATACTCAACTAGAAAGTTAAGTTTTGGTTTCTCTTCTTGGTATTTACATCCAAGTAAGATAGCTAAGGGGTGAAGATGATTGCTAGATGATGAAATCCTAGTTGAGACTTATGTCAATTTTTTTGATTGTTGATTAGGTGTAAGTGGTTTGGTATTGTGTGTGTGACAAGAGTAAAGCTACGATTGAATTAATTGATTTAATTAAGCTATGTGAGATAAAATTGCAAGAAAACAATGTATGAAGTTAATTTTAAACCCAAAATGAAATTTTTGATTTCATTGTATGAGCACAAAATAATAAGTGCACCTAGATTAAGACTTAATGGGTCCCATCGATCATGACATAATGTTTTAATAGATTTTCATTAATAATATTTAAAAGAAAGAGAGAATAAACTCGAGAAGGGTATGGTATAAAAATATGATATGTTGTGGTTGCATTGATCTAGATGATTGTGGAAACTCCTCTTTGTCTGGGGAGGAATGACCTACAAATAAGAAAGCACTAAAATAAATGGTTGATTAGTTAGGTATTTGAGTGGATTTTCTAGCATGAACTAGATTTATGAAGCATGTACTTCCTAGGAGGCTATCAATCCACACTTTTAAACAATTAAGCTTTGAAAGCAAAAGATAATTTACTTGCATATATAATATAAGATACTGAAATGAAATACAAGAAGTGCTTGATAAAAAGATAAGTGAATTTGACTAAATATAAAAATAAATATATTGATATTAATGTTAAATAAATTGGCTATGGTTCAAGAAATAAGGTGATGTTCTATGATTAGGTAGAGAGGTAAAAATTAGGATTTGGTTAAGGTCTAGTTGGTGAAAATAACTTGATATTGGAATTGTCACATAGTAGCCATTGGTAGTTAGGGTGACCATAAATGGTTAAGGTGAATTTCAATGGTTGGGTAACTATCGATGGTTATGGTGACTTTCGGTGGTTGGGTAACCAAGGTGATCATTGGTAGTTACTATGGATTTTGGTCTGGTTCAAGAAACTAGTTGATGAGGTTGTATAATGGATTATGTAAGGTGGGTTTGGACTGGGTGTTTCTTGTAGAATAGAAGCAAAGTAAAGTAATTAATAAAAATAGATACTTAGCTTATTAGCTTGAAGAATGTTGAGGTAGTCAGTTTGAAAACTTGTTGATGGAATCTAGAGTATTTTTGGTAGAGTAATGGTGTTTTGGCTGTGATTGATGAGTAACATCACTTCAAATCTCTATCTTACTCATTGGAATCTTTCCTAGATTTATCAAAAGAAGACTTGTAAAATATTTTCTAATACAAGAAGCTTTGATAATTGATGATCATCTTTTTCACCTCCTCCTCTTCTTTTTATTTATAAGGAAGAGAGAGGTAGAACAACCAATTCTACAAGAGGTTAAATACCACATCTAAATTTAGTCTTAACATGCATAATTATGTGATTGGTTAATAATAAAAAATAAATTGGATTTGATGTTAGAGTTTAATTATTTAGGTGGTTAAAACCTAACCATTGATAGTCAACCTAACCATCAGTGGTTAAGAGTCAATCATTGATGGTTGATAGGTCAAAGGTAGAAAGGGTAGGGTTAGTTAGCTAGTTAGTTAGCTTGACTTAGGTTTACAGTAGAAAGGTTGTGAAGTAGTCCCTAGGGGGGACCAAGGTGGTCTAAGGGTTAGTTGAACATCTAGAATTATAGTGTGCAATTTTCTAGTGTTTACATTCATGTTGGTTTTCTCAAACTATCAATCACATGGAATCTTACTCAGTGTTTTATAAAGCTTTGATGGCAGATATGTGAGCCTTTAGTTAACTAGGTGGTTTTATTTTAATTAGTTACTTTTCATGAAATCTTGTAGGATGTTTTGACTGAATGAAGAAGTGCCACATGGACCAATTTTTAAAAGTGTTAGTCTCTCAAATTTATGATAGATGTCAAAGCTTAGGAGAGCTTAATCAAATGGAGAAGTGCCATGTGTATCCTATCAGTTATGCCAGTCTCCCAAACCTATCATAGATGTTAGAGCCTAGGATATCTTTACCAAATGGAAAAACACCACATGGATCATGTTAGTTATGTCAGTCTCTCAAACCTGTTAGAGATGTTAGAACCTAGAAAAGCCTAATTTAATGGAGAAATGCCATGTGAATCCTATCAAAATTGCTAGTCTCTTGACTTATTAGTAATATCAAAGCCTAGGAGATCCTGACCAAATGAAGAATCACCACATGGCTTAGTTATCGAAAGTGTCAATCTTTCAGATCTATCATAAATGTATAATCTCAAGATATCCAACCAAATGGAGAAGTCCATGTGGATCCTATCAGTTATGTTAGTCTCTTAGACATGTTAGAGATGTTAGAACCTAGGAGATCCTAGATAAATGGAGAAACTCTACATGGATATTATTAGTTATATCAGTCTCCTAGACCTGTTAGATATGTTAGATCCTAGGGGATCCTGAACTATTAAACCATGCCATGTGGCACTTCCATAAAAACTAAAAAAAATGTCTAGGACACCATGAGATGGTTATGAGGAGGTATAATCAAAATCAAAATCCAATTAAAGTATACCACATGTTACCTCACTATACCAAGCAGCTCTTAAACATGTAAAAGTGAAGTACATGGATGCACCTAGGTGGTATCTATTATAGATAGGACCAATTGATAATGGACACATAGAACAAACTAATACCACTCAAAATTCCCCAAGGGAAAGATATCATTGTGCCTACAACACCCCTCACATTAACTAAATTGGAAACAGGGCCCTGATTGGATAATTTAAAACATCTTATCTCAGTAGCCAAATCCAAAAGGGAAGCATCTCATTTGAAACTCCTAAGTTAATTCTAGATTGAGACATGTATAGGTGGATTATGCCACCAACTCAAAATTAAACTTGTATTGGGTGAGACACTAAATACCATTAATATAGGAGATCTTTGTAGATCCTTATAAGTTCCCCAAGGTAAAATCATTTACTATTGTTGTTTACAGTTCCCTAGAGTTTTCTTTCTCATTATAGTGCCCTCTATGCTCTCTTTTCTAAGAATTAGTTGCTATCAATATTTCCCCCTATTTTCCATGGTTGTTTGTACTCTAACCCTAGGGCTAAACATGAATATAGAGATACCACCTTTCCATATATTTTGACCCACCTCAAGCACTATAAAAAAATGTTTAAATCAATTGAGTTTGTGTCCAAATATGCCTCTAGTGACGATGAAGATGAGGCTAAATTTATAGATTCCATTAGGGCATATTAAAAATATGTGTTTCATAATGCCACAACCAAGCCTAAGGTTTTTATGTATGATGACCTCTTTGGAAATATGTTACATCCAAGTGATTTTAGTATGGTGCCCATGATGTGGTGTAATCTATAGGTTCCCATCATAGGATTGCAAACATTTCAAGAGTTGCATTCAAGGCATACTACAATCTCCCAAAGTAAATAGTCTCTTATGATTCAACCACCATACACGTGTGGGATAACACCTATTATATATATAATGTTTTGAAGGACTAGGTAGAAAACCCAAATGCCAAGTGGGTCAAAAAAGAAGACATTGATTCATACACTATCTGCACCTTCAAATAAGGGGTTGATATAGGGATGATATTTCTTGATCGACAACTAATTGTTTACATGTGAATATATTATAGGTGCCTTTACTGAGCATAATCCTTAAAGGGGATTAGGTCCTAGAACTAAGGAGTGTGATTAATTTCAACCTCATCAAGGTAATATCAGAGACTCAAGCTAGAGTTAACTTTTACATGATGAGAGACCTTGTAGATTCCATCTATGAAACTATTGTGTTTAAGCCTTATGATTTTCCACCATGGAATCATAAGGGTGTAGTGGTGTATGTAGTTTTATATAAACTATATGGCCACCACTATCAAAATGACATATAGGAGATCTATGAGTCATTATACCTGGTGGTTTATATGGCCATAAATGAGATAGGCATGCCTCAACTCTCAAATAAAATTAGGTAGTCTATTATTAAATGGATGACACCATCATCTGAGTGGTAGGAACTCACAAGGCCCCCCTCCACTTTCCCTATCAAGTTTTGAACCAATTGGCCAATTATGAGATTGTTTATTAGTTGATTGAGGGCATTTTTGGCCATTGTATTAGCCTTTAATATAAGTCTTTTCCAACCTTCCCCATCATCATCTATAATCACATATACAAGAGTCTTCCTCCACTTCAAAAGATGGTTGCAAGTAGGGATTCTTATGCCCTGGGTAGAGTAGAGAATAGAGAGTTGGACCCTCATGGCATCATTAATGCCCATGTGGTGAAATATCAATCTTGGCTCAATATCAATTATAAACATGAGCCCAATGATGAGGATTAGGTCCACCTCAAACCTAAAGATAAAAAAGAGGTGTTGGCTAGGTTTAAAATTAATAAAATAAGGGAAAGAGGGTTAAACTTAAATCACCCTCCAAAAGTGGATCTACTTCACCTATGACAATTTAGGCCAGGGGAGATGTTCAAGGAATCATGCCCTAGATTTCAAGGAGGATCATCCAAGGGGTCCCAACTCCATCTCCTTTATGATTCTTGCCTCCCACAAGTATCTACTCTAGCTCCACCACCTCTTAAAATTCACACAACTTGACCTCAGGCTACACAAGCATTATAATTCAACATCAACATTAGCCTAGAGTTGAGCCTAAAGTGTGACCAATAACAAGAATCTATGGAAATCCCTTCCCTTTCTTACACCATCCCTCAACAACCCAATAGAGAACCCCCTAGTTTCCATTTTCCTCAATGACCCACTTAGGCGATGCCTCCCCTATTTATCATCCAAACTCCCCCATATTTACCTCAAATACCTCTATCTCCAACCATGTACAACATCCTCACATCCTAATTTCCATTCACTTAGCCCATTCTATCATTATGGATACCCTTGGCTCACATTGGGTCTTCAAGAGTTACATTTTCCTATCCCTTATCACCCCCTTTGGTCCTTTTATAGGCTCATTCACCTCATGATTCTCCCACTTCAAAAACTTCTATAGTTCCCCCAGTGATGAGTGCACCTATGTACCCAAGTCAGTCAATTCTAACCACCTTAGCATCACTTTTAGTCACTCTATAAGCTCCCTAATCATCTCTTCCATTTATATTCATTCCTTCCCTTTTCTTCATCTATAACTCCTAATACCATGCCTCCACCTTCTACCTCTATCTCTACCACCCCACCTTCACCTCTTAATACCTTGAGGATTACGATAGTATCACAAGGACATAAGATGATATTATAGTGTGATACAAAGGTCCAATGGAAGTTTTAAAGGGAATATGGGAATATAAGGATGATCCTCAACCTAATATTCACTCAATAGGGTGAACCAGTAGTGTAGCATACCAAGCAAGTCATATTTTCCTTTACCAATGTGAGGATGTCCAGTGGATAAGAAAAAATAGCCAAGGATCTAGTATTTTTGCTTTGTGTCACTCATGACATGTCTAATAAGCTTATGGAAGATATTAAATATTAGGTTTGAGTTCTTGAGGCATAAGTGAAGAGCACCTTTCCTATAGAATTGATTCGTCGGGACAAAGAGGCCCTCATGTAACTCTTCATAGCTCTCTAGAAGTGGTTGAAACACTGACCACAAGTAATGATCACCTCCAATGAGTATAGGCATACTTCGAGGATCACTTTCATGGACAAAAATTGGAGGAGACTCATTGTGTTTCTACATAATGGCATGTTCTTGGATTTCAAGCTCATGCCTACTTTAGGCCTAATCTTGTATCAAATGTTTGTTGGGATCATGAGATCCTTGATTAAAGAATGGTTGGCACTGACACAGATATTAATAAAACCTATATAAAAGAGAAAATTACAAATTTTGAATTACTTCAATGAATTCAACATCATGATGTTATTCCATTTGGATGGAACCTTGTTAGATAGAGGAGAGTTCAAGGTTCACCTAGATAATTTTACTAGGTTATGAGGAGAAAGGTGAAAAGTATAATAAGGATGGAGATAAATTAATTATATATCTCTTAACCCAATCCACTATGAACATTATCCAAGTGTCAAAGGTCAAAGTTTACCTTAAGGCCCCATTCCAAGTGCACCAATGATTATTGGCCTAGTCTGAGGTGCTCTTTCAAGAGACTTCCATGAACTTGGATAAGCTAGATAGGTAATTTGACTTAGTTGTTGCCATGTTAGTAGATGATGAGGCATAGTCTAAGAAACTAGGAGGAGGTTCTTCTTCAACTCTTTAGTACATCATCCAAGTGGTCCTGTGGTAACTTTTAGAGTTGGGAATCTTTCCCTTTTTTGAATTAGAGAAGTTGTAAAAAAATTTGGTGGCCATCATGGCCAAGGATGGGAATATCATGCTATTGGGTGGTGAACTCCATACTCCTCTATTTATTTTAGATTATTTTCTTTTATAATGGTTTGTATTTTTTATGTAAATAAACTATGTTCAAATGAATGCAAATTTCATACTTTCTATCAAACTAGTTTGTTATAGATGAATGTGGTCCATCATTTTTAAGTTTTAGGAATGAATGCTTGTGTTAAAGAATAAAATTTGTGATTTTTTAATAATAATGAATGTAGTAGTTAGGATGTGTTTTGTTTTTATAACTCATTTATGAAGTCTTATCATTTTATTTTTGAAACCTATAATTTGTGTGCTTGAAGTTATAGATTATTTTTAGAGACCCTATGTGTAATCTACTATAGGCCCTTCTATGTGTTGGTATTTAGTGAAGAATACATGAATTAAGTGTTCTTTTCCATTTTCCGTAGAATCTTTCCCTATGTGATGATGATTTTGAGCCCCTGGTGAAATTTTATACATAACTCAGTTCTTGAATCATTAACCATCCTCTCAAGCTTGGAAACATCATTTTTCGCCTTACCTTACTCCTTTTTGTATTTGTTTTTTGAATCTAAATAAGTCTATCCCTTTCATTTAGAAATTTGTAAGGTGAAACCCAGTAGTGATCATGATTGGAATTGTTTTGACAAGGTGAGGGTTATAATTACTCTATCAAATTGGTATTAGACCCATAGTGGTAACACTACATCTCATAGAAACTCATTTCAAGTAGGCTATATCATGGAGCCCAATACCTGTAACCAAGCCCCATATTGAACTCATTTTAATCCTAAAATAGAGGGGGAAAGTCCCTTATTATCCCAAAGTTCATCTTGAACACTTAATCTCATAAGTGACTTAGGGTAGTATTTTGGACCAGATAACACATCCTATATAATGAAACCCAATAGTAAATAAGTATGCCTAACTGTAATGATCATGTGGTATTGGAATTGTTGATTTTGCTTTTGTGGATAACTCTAGTGTATTTTTATAAGTAATATATGATTTTAGAGGTATGAATTTTTTCACCTAAATGTATTTTATAGGTATATCCCCTCCATGTATCCCTCTATTTAGGACCTGATCAATCAATGGTTCGTTAATAGGATCAGTGTGGGAGTGATCAATCTTGGTAGAGGGTACACTAGGAGGACTTCTACTAGTGGTCATCTTCTGTGAAGGCTGATGGACCATGTATTCCTTGATAGGAGTAAAATGGGATGGATCAACCCTCTTATATGATCCTCTAGGAGAAGTATGTGAAAGAGGTCTAGATATGTCTTCTTGAAATGCAATAATTTACTGATCAGTTAGCTGTGTAAGCTTTTACTTTATAAAGAAACACTAATTATCTTAATTCCCATTAATACCAAGGTAAGTGAAAAAAAAATTCCTTTTTCCTTTTCAAATTAGTTTGTTTTTTAATGCGAATATAGAGGAAGTTTTATCATTCATTTATCCATAGTGTGTGCAATATATCATGTGGTCTCTAGCGATAAAATTAAAACTGAAGAGGTTACCATTTGGTAGACGTATATGATCTAATTATGGGAGGTACTATGTAAGCATGTTCATTTCCTTTGTTAAACACCATTATAGTTTGTTCTTTGACATATATTTTTGGTTTTGAAGAAGGCATTTGAATTTTTTTTATGATTCTTCTAAGATTGTTTGTTTACCTTGAAAACATGAATTTTTCCATGCTTGGATTTGGATGGGGAAATAGGCAACTTGATTTGTTTATTCATTAGGGAACATGCATATTTATGCACCTATAAATATAAATTATCAAATAAAGTAAAGGGATTATGAAATTTTATTTATCTAAGTGAAGAAATAAGACCCCTACTAAATATAAATTGCACTTCCAAATCAGAGGGTGCATAGTCAAAAAAATATAGTGTGTCCTTAAATTGAATAATATTGTCTTTCATAGGCTCATTATCATTTTGTGTCAATGCCTGAAAATGTTCCAATGGTAACTTAGTTAAGGTATATCAATGAAAATTTTATAGGAATGCATCTTTAAAAAATTAAAGTTGATAAGGAACCATCTGGGAGGCTTTAAAACCAATCAAGATCCCCTTTGGTTAAGCTCTAATGAAAAGCAAGCATCTATTTTAGGCCCAATGTCTAAAGGAGTGTATATATTTTTAAAAATGAATAGAAGGATCCCTGTGACCAGCAAAGGAAGAAAACTTAGGGATGAGAGAAGAAACTTGCAATTTAAGAGTGTTAACTTGTTACAAATCTCCCATGGTAGTCATGATAGATAACATATCACAAGGAGAGGTTAAAGATTTTTTTAGAGGCTATAAATTACCACTAACATGAAACATGGGAATGATATAATTTTTACCACTTTTGAGAGTAGGATCATCACATTATTTTGAAACTTTTGGCAAGGGAATATCTATGGTTAAAGAGGTAAGTATATCATGTTGGATAGAAAAAATATTGATACCATTATCATTACAATTTGCAATGTTATTTTAAACTTTGTGACATCTACCAAGCATAGAGGAATAGATTCACTTGTAAACATTTGTTCTTTTTTAGAAAAAAATAAAAAGGAGGGAGGAGAAGAAACATTTGCTAGTTTATTTGCAACATTATGAGATAGGAGAATGCAACTTTTACTTTCACTTGTATTTTTCAAATTAAGGAGAGAAGATTCAATGCTACTTTTGATTTTATTTGATTTATATAACTTGATCTTTGAAAGAGATGAATCAAATTTTCTTGAGACTTTACTTGTAGCCTCAAACAATGTGTCTTTTATATTTACTTTCTTATGACTTTCACATGCAGTCACATTTTTAGTTTCAAGTAAGAAATGGGAAGAAGTAGTTCATGTATTTTTCTCATTAAAAGTTAGAGAAAGAGGAGTAATTTCACTATTTTCATTTGAGTCATTCAAAGAAGGGATATAATTTTCAACATGAATATCATTTTGAAAAGAAGGCACACACTTGATTTTATCAGCATTGGCATCATGGGAGATATGAGAAGAACATTAATTTTTTTTTTACATTTTCATCATTGTAAGGGAAAGAATAACATTCAATGATTTGAATATTTTCACCATGGGAAGAATAATAATAGTAAATTTTTTATGCAACTAAAATAAGTATGCATGTAACACTTTGGCTTGCAACATTATAAATACTACCATTTTGTTTATCTATTATATCATCCTTGTGCAAGAGCTTAAAAAATACATTGTTGTTGACTATTGAAACCCTTCATAATTAAAAAGAGAATAAATAGTATAAATAGGCCCCTCTAACCCAAGAGGAATATCATCACACTTATAACCATATGAAAAAATGTCATTATCATCTCCTTATTTATTTACACTTGCATTTTAATCATTAGTTATATCATTGACATAGTTATAATGCAAAGAATATGTTGGTTTATTTTTTTGATATTCCATTAGATCTTCATATGTAATACTTTGATCATCAGGCACAATGAACAAGCGATTCAAAGGATGAGTCTCTTTTGCACAGCCTTTAATTAGTGATTCAATATGGATTTTAACTTTGGATAAACTTAAAAATTACAAAACCATAAGAACCAATGAATATATATAATTAAACATTCATAAACTAGGCTCATGCTAATAAAATTAAATCTAAAAAAATATACATCAATCTAAAATGAATTTTTAGAGAAGGAGAAAACCCTACACGTAAGCTAGGGTTTTGGCTCAACAAATAGAAGATATTTTCACCAAGTTTTTTATGGTTTTTTGATTTCATATGATAAAACACAAATAATAAAGTTTATTTGAATACAAGGTAATATTCCAAATTTAATGATATAAAGTAAAATAAAGACAATTTTACCCATTCACACATGTGCAATAAATATAGTAAGTACATAGTAATTAAGGGATAAAAGAGAGCATATCTTGTTTGATATTCTATTCTGAGGTTTGACAATGATCAAGAGTCATCACAGGATTACATTGGAAGTTTGGGCCTTATTGTTTCTAGTTTTTGACTATTTTGTCCATTAGATGCTTTCATCAAATAGGGACAATTACATTAATGCAAGTTCCATTCTAAGATACACAAAAATATGGATCCAAATCTATACTAAGCCTAAATTACCACCTATATAACTAATCTATACCTAAAATTACATCTTCTTATGCATGAAATCTATCTAATGAAAAAAACCCTAGTTCCTTTGCCTTAGACTTCTTGTAAATTGGTAAAAATGGGTTAGCAGATGATTCAAGTTAACCTTGACAACTCTAGTTATTGATAAGTGTTGCCTACATAGTGAATACTCTAAAGAGGGTCTTATACTTGCATGTAGTTCTCCTTCCTATGCATGTGTGTGTAATTTTAATTATACAACTATATTATCTTTCTCCTTTAGTACCTATAGTGTAAAGAATACAAGAATATGGTGATATTTTGAGTTCTTTAAATGTTCAATTTAGTGTTGTAGTGTAATTTCATATCTAGTAATGTAAAATAATTTAATAATTAGACCTTGTCTGATCAAATTTATAGTTAGTGTAATAATAATATAACCTTTGTATATATAGGGATCTCTTGCTTTCAAACTAGGACCAAGTGGAGCACAAAAGGCTGATAATAAAAATAATAATGGGATTAACAAATGGTCAAAAAAATGAAATGTACATAAAAAGATAAAATAATAAGTCTAGACACTTGCATCATAGGTAGACACTTATGTCAATGCAAGTATCCAACATGGACATAGGTCTCTAGAGGCTAAAAACACAAAATAATAAGTGGGTATCTTTGGAGCACGATGGATAAAAGGTGTTGTAACTACATATAGGTCTAAGGGGTAGGTAAAATCAAGTAAAATACAATGGAAACAAATAGGTCCATATAAAATTATGCCATTAGGCATCTAACTATTGGTCAAGAGGTATACACATATAAAATATATAATAACATGCTCTGAATTATGCTTGTAGTAAATAAGGGTATATACAACTACATATAGTTTTTCACTACTTTTGAGATCTTTTAGAATGGAATCGATAGACATGAAAGCTTTGTAAATTAGATAAAACCATCTTCTTCCACTATTCCAAGTCCTTCCAACATAGTGATGGTCTTTTAAACATATGACATTCCATTTTCAATGGAAGATGAAAATGAACCTAAAGATAATACATATGAAATTCATGCCTTTTAGAATTTCCAAAGAACAATTATAACTTGAGGAGTAAGCAGCTTGTTACCACTTTGATGCCTCCAAATAACATTACTCCTCCTCCTCCAAATCTTAAGGCAAACAATAACCTACCCCCTCAAAAAGGGAATGATCATATACAAATTTTATAAACCACAAAACAAAGGTGGGCATAATATAGTCAAAGATATGAATAAGATTAAATAAAATGTCAACCTTCATGAGTTAGCTCAGATTATTGAACAAAGAGAACTATTACTCAAATCCTTAACTAATAGATCATCCACCAATAAATAAAAATTTTCACACACAAATTTGGTCATTTAAATAAAAAATCCTAAAGTACCATATTTATTATTCACAATCAAAAATTTCAATAAGATTGTGTATAATTTCGTGGTTGACTCAAGTGCTTTAGCGAATGTTATGCCTACAACTATATGCAAAAAACTAGATTTGACCCTAAATAAACCCAAGAGTGGTCCTACAACTGGATAAGTCATCCATACCATGAATTGGAAAGTTGAAAATGTACACATTTAACTTACTTCAAAGCCACATGTACAACAATACATATATATTCTAGTCATTGAAATTCCTAAAGCTTATGGATTACTTTTGAGTTGTGATTGGTCAAAGACATTGAATGGATATATGAAAATAGACTTTGCACACATGTGGCTACATTAGAAAGGGGTATATAATCAGATCTAAGTAGATTGAGAACCAACTATGAAGTACCTAATCACCAAATATAATTCTAAGAATGAGAAGGTTGACTTTGCATCATCACATGCAGATGTACATACATTTACCACAAAGTACAAACCTCATGAACATGAATTTGAAGGTCCTTCATAGTTATAGACTCTCCATTTCAATAATGCTAGGTTGAAACAAGGTTTAGGTGTTGGCATATCCTTGACTGACCTAGATGGAAAATAATATATGGATGCATATAGGTGACAATTATCTTGTGCAAACAACCAAAATGAGTACAAAGATCTGATCCTGGGTTTACAATCCACATTAAAACATAATGTCAAATAGTTGTAGATATTTGGTGATTTAAAGCTAGTTACTGACTAGATTAGAAATAAATATCAATATAAACTTGCTTACCTAAAGAATTATAAACATGGATCATGTTATTTGATCAAATCCTTTGAAGCATTCAACATCAGTGTTGTTCCAAGAGAAGAAAATTAGATTATAAATTTGCTAGTGGCTTCAACTACTAACCAGTACCACTCCAAGAATCTAAGATACAATTTTTTCTGTAGAGATAGTTCCCTGCCCTTTTATCCTAGACAACATATATAAATTCTAATTATTTCATGATGATCAATAGATCATATAATTAATGAATAGTTATGGAGCCTTTGAATCTCTAATAATATATGAAAAATATTTTGAGCCTATGAATGAAATGGACTTAGGAGAATATGGTATCTTCTAACTAAAATAAAATTGCATACCTATGGCTATTGTCTCATTGTAACGAGTTTTTCAGATGGATCCACAAGCTCAAAATTAGAACTAGCCTAAATTAATTGAATATAAATTTTTCAAGGAGAACTTGGGAACATATCAACACCCTCAATATGTCAACATTACCCTGAGTTGCATGGGAAGTGAGAAATGAAAGTTGAAGGGTTTAAAATGATAGAATACAAAGATGTGATAGCTTGGACATATGAAGACTCAAGAGTATTTTGTCTCAGGGTCATCACACATACTATCTTGTTGAACCTATAACACAAGCCCTATGATAGTGACAGAGGCTAGTAAATCTAATTTTAGAGCTCTGCATTTAGATATAAGTTTATAAGTTTTTAGATTTTAATGTTATCTTTATAATCAAGCATTCCACCTGGGTCACTAACCTAGTGCTTGTTAGGAAGATGAATGGATAAATCAGGCTATGTATCAACTTTAGAAACCCAAACTAAGCATCAAAAAAGGATAACTAACCTTTTCCCTCTTTAGATGAGGTAATACAAATGGTTAGTGGATCTAAGATGATTTCCTTCATACATGAATTCTTAGGCTATAAACAAGTGTTGGTAGAAGTAGATTATAGAATGAAGACTACTTTCACTATGAAGTGGGGAACTTTTGCATATAAAAGGATGCCTTTTGGTCTAACTAATGTAAGGTCAACCTTCCAATAGGCCATGGACTTTAATTTTGAAGGACCTATTTGCAAGTGCATCAATATCTACATGGATGACCTCACAATGTTTTTAAATAATAAGATTGATCATGTAGATCATTTATAGAAAGTATTTGACAAATGTAGAAGATATGGCGTGTTACTCAATCTAAAAAATAATATCTTGGAGTTACTTAATGGAATCTATTAGGTTGACACATTACCAAGGATGGGATTTTCATTGACATAAATATAATCTAGACCATTTCCAAGTTAATGCCTCCTAATAGAAATAAATAATTAAATTTTTTCTTTGACAAGATAAAATTTGTCAGAAAATTCATTTTTGGATTTTCAAAGATTGTCAAGTCACTAAATACCATGTTGAAGTTATATGCTAAAATATAGTGGATAATTGAAGCGAAGAAGGATTTTCAAGATATCAAAACTACCATTACTCAAGCTCCAATTCTAGTTATCCTAAATTTTACTAAGGATTATTCCATTATTCATTTAATTTAGAACATACGATAGTAGCATGACTCACACAAAAGGTGGATGATAAAAACATATAATTGCCTTCATGAGTACTAATGTAACAGATGTAGAGTTAAATTATTCAATGATAGATAAGTAGATATATGCACTAATCAAAGCTATAAATAAGTTTAGGCATTGAATTATTAGGAATAAGACATATGCCATTATCTCAGAACTAACCATCAAACTCATGCTTGGCTAGGATGAATCGGGTGAGAAGAGGTAAGTGGATGTAAAAACTACAAGAGTTTTATCTTGAAATCAAATTAGCCAAGATGGTACATGGCTAAGGGATTATCCATGTCATGACTTAGATAGATCCACACATTAATGTTGATCAGAACAATGAGATGCAAGTAGATAATGATGATTGGTATGCCCACATCATCCACTACTTACTCATAGGTACATTTTCCCTTAAAATAAATAGAGAATAAAAGTGAGCCTTTAGGCTCAAATCAAGCCATTATATGGTTAAAAATAAGTTTTTATACCATAATAATTATGAAGGAACATATTTGAGGTGTGTTTCAAAAGAGAAGCTACAAACATTCTAAATAACTTACATTAGAGAATAGGTAGTCAAAATCCCTTAGGCAATGCAATAGCTCATAAAGTCTTGAGAATGGGATACTACTGCCCTACAATTTTTAAAGATGCCCATAATCATGTCAATATATGCCATGAATGTCAAGTATTTGATAAATTGGCTCTAGAATTTGTTAGGGTGATCAACCTAAATTATTTAGCAAGGCATAAATTTATTCTAACAACCATTGATTATTTCATGTTTTCTATATTTTCTTTCATAGGTAGTGTTTTACTAAATTTTGTCTATTTTAAGTCTAAAGGAAAACCAAAAGAAGGGTAGGGATAAGTGATTAGAATGAACCTAGATTGGTTTGCACACCCTATCCAAATGTTGTGAGCACTCTTCTTTGGTTGGGGAGGACTACTTGTAAATAAAAAAACACTACCATAAGATGTTTGTTTGCAGATAAATGAGTGGGATGCCAAGCTACATGCTTGTTCTAGTAAGTGTGAAACTTCCCCAGAGATGATAGTCCACTTTTGAGAGATAAAAGAATAATAAATAACTAAAAGAGGTAAAAAGAGAGTGAAAGAGAGATCAAATATTTATTATTAACAATATGTACATAGTAGAGAGTGGCAAGGTGTAGGTGAGGTAGTTTGTTTGTGTTTTAGAAATTGTCTGAGTAGGTTTTGAAGAGGCTAGGGAATCCACAGTCACTGACATTGGTACAAGAGTGATCAATATCAGTTATACTATCAAGGTTCGTAGTTAGGTGATTGATGTCAATTAGGATACTGAGGTTGGTAGGGGCAATAATTGTTTGGGAGCTTGCAGAAGGTTTTCCTAGGTCTAAGAAATAGTTTGGATCAAGCCAAAGAGGTTGAGAGAGGTATAAGAGGGAGATTATGACTTGATTAAGTCTAGTCAAAATTTTGGTATGTTAGGTAAAGGGGCAACAAGTAAGGAAGCTTTGTAACTCCCTCATGGGGGTAAGGTCAGAAGTGCATAAAGTGATGCAAAGTGGATATAAAGAAATAGTAGAATAAATATTTAAATAAATTATAGTATCAGTGATGTACTTAGCTTTAGTGGTTGTTTAATGATGAGTACCAAGTTGATGGTCCCTATCAAGGAGTCTAAACCTAAATGCCTAAATAGAGAGAATAACTGGGTGCTATTGGTCCTCAAGAGATAAGTTACTGATTGTGATTGACATATGCTGGGTGATTGTAAACTTGGATGTCAAAAAATAGAATGCTAAGAGCCTAAATGAGAGTAAGAATTGATTTTCTTAATTTATACTGACCTAAACTAAAGGTTGGATTTTGGCTTATATTGTTGATGTCAGTGTTCCCACTGACATCAACCATGGGTTGACCAACATCAACTACCCTAGAATAGGTAAACCTTTCTATTTTTGGCCTATTTTCTATTATTGTGCATGCTAAATGTGACACCCATTATAAAATAGTAAAAATAAGAGGTTAGGAACGAAGTAGTTATTTAGGAATTTAGATTGGAAGTGGGAATAAGTCTTGGGTAGTTAGGATGAGGGGACTAGGGCTTGAGGTGACTTGTCAAGGGAGAATTAGCCATAGGGCAAGGTGGCTAGGTAAGGTGGAAATAAGAGGTTTTAATTAACTTAATTAAGTATTTTAAATAAATTAAATGTGTGAGGGGTAAAATTATGGGTTAAGGAGATTAATTATTATTATTATTAAAATATATTTAAGGGGGTTTTAACATAGGGAGTTACGTATATGTGTGTGACGTAATTTTGGTGTCTACATTTACCCCTTTTTGTCTTGTAAATTGTACCAACATGTTGCAAGACAAACAAAATAGGAGTTAGATATTCTAAGTATTAGATGAGGTATCCCCCCTCAAAATGGGAGCTGATGGAGGAGAAATCAGAATTAGGTATGAGTTTGATAAAAATGTAATTTGATGACTGGTGGAGAATTAAGCATCACTCTGTATGTGTAGGCCACAATGAGCTATAGTTGACAAAGTCAAGAATAGGCAAGGTTAAGGAGGATGTGGATAGAAGTAACCAAAACACAGCTTGTAAGTGATAGCTAACAGGTCAAATCAATCAAATTTATATCTCCAATGGTCAATGTGTCTTAGGTATTTGAGGTAAGAAGTTCCCCTAGGAAACACAAAAGGGTTAAAGGTGATAGGATGGTCTTGGTTACCATCCATAACACCTAAAATACATGTGTGTGCTTAATAGCCAACTACAATGGAATAGCCTAAGAAGTCAGGACAAGCAATGCACTCCTAGTGTAAAAGGGTCAATGAGTCAGGAAACATTCATGAAGATTTAAGTGATCTTCAATGTTATTTTATCTTGGTTGGGGGAGATATATGTGATCTCTAGTTTCCCCAATGTATGGGTAAGGTTGTGCAAAATTGGGGGTTTTATGTTGGAAAATAATATTAGAATGGTGTCAACATTGGTTAGATATGTTGATATTGGTAATATGAAGTGTTGATGTTAGTACAATTAGGGCAATGTTGCCGATGTCGGTAGGCATAAACACTAACATCGATAGGTTAGGTCAAGAATGATAACATTGATGGCCAACCAAACCTGATAAAATGAGGTTTGGTAGCTAACCAAACTCATTTTCAAATTTGTGATTGGAGAGAATAAATAGAGCTTTGAGAGTGATTTGAGATGGCAGCACAAGAAGGGGACCCAATGGGAGGCACACGACCATAGAAGCTAGTGGTGCCAACCAAGAGGAGATGAAAAGATGAAGTAAGAGCCTACACTAGTTTGATTTGGTTTTTACAATTTTTATGATAAATGAGAGGTGGGGTTATAGAAAATAGGAATGGGGGGGGGTAGAAAATAGTTTAGGGTAGGTGTAGGATAAGTTAAGGGGATTTATGGGTAGGTATTTATGGGAAATGGGTATGTTGGGTTTGGGTTATTTGGCATTGGGGCTGAACCAATCTCTAACATCGATGAGGTCGACTGACATTAGCCAACATAACACCAAGGTCAGTAGTTTCCTATCAACATTAGTCATTACATAAACTGATAAAGCATTGATTTTAGCATTAATATTGACATTGGTGACTATAGAAATTGGAAAACTAGGAGAAAGGGTGAGTTTTAGATCTCTAGTAGAAGTAGTCAACTAGCCTAATAGCTAAGCTAGCCTCAAAAGACCCCTTGTCATTTGAGTGATACCTACATAGCCTGGTTTAGGGTCTCAAGCCAATGTAGTTCTCCTGAAACCTAGGAAAAAGATCTAAAAAGGTGTATTTTAGGGAAAAAGGTAAGTTGAGATAGTTGGAGAGGTCTAAGGCTCAAAAGATAGGTCATAGTGTCAAGAGTCAAGAATATAGGTAGTGAGGCCTATAGTTGGAATAAGTGGGTAGGCCTAGGGTAGAGAGAGAGGCATTGAATCCTAGGGTAGAGAGAGAGAGGCAATGAATCCTAGGGTGGTTAGTAAGGTGGGTATATGGCCGAGCTAACCTTAGAAGACCCCTTGTTGACTAATTGCTACCTACATAGCCTAGTTTAGGGCCTTAGACCAATGTAGTTCTCCCAATGAGAAGGGGAAAATGTGGTGATAGAGTAGATTAAAAGGGATGTGACCTAACTTGTTTATGTATGGATGTAAGTGAGGATGGAGCTTACATTATGAGATCATATACCAAGGTTATTAACACACATGAGGAGAGATGTTACTCTAGATGAGTGGGAGCATATGGTAGTCATGGGTTTAAGAGGAGTGTGATGGTACTATCATGTCACATAATATGTGTCACTGATGATAGCTTTGATTGAGAGGTGGAATCATACCACTAACACCTTCCATCTATCAACTAGGGAGTTGATAGTGACATAAGAGGATGTGTATAAGATTATACGGCTACCACTCTAGGGTGTTGAGATTTTTACATGCTAGAGAGAGGAGCATGATATACACATGGGAACATATCAATGAGGTGACTTAACACTCTATGAGCCTCACATATAAGCCACTCTATATGGATGATGAGGAGCAACATCATCTGAGTATCCTGATGATGATCAGGATCATAGTGTATGCATTACTAGATGCAGATAGAGGGAGATTTTTGATTGATTTGATAAGTGTGCTTACACATATGATTGAGTTGTGAACCATTTTCACCTAGTATCTAGTATTTTTGGCATAGTTATATAGATAACTATGGGGTTTGAGGTTGTGATAGTAATATAGTTTATGCGTCATCCATCTACTGCATTGTTGGGCATATGAGCACATCATGGTGACTCAACCACTGGGGCTACCTACCACTATCTTAGCTAGCTTTAGGGTTTGATTTAGATGGTGGAGAGATGGCATAGACTCAAATGGATGGAATTATGTGAGACATTACTTACTAGAGGTGCATGATTGAGGGCTTGATCCCTACAGATATCATGTGGAGATCATATATGGCATACCCAATTTTTAGAGGGTAGATAGAGTAACTTGTTGGGTTATAGATCTCACTATGGGTTAGGGGGAGATGGGATGGTGAGTTAGAGATTGTACCCATAGCATAGTTTAGGAGGTAGTTTGGGCTATTACAAGATATTCTACCTCAATATAGGTGGGATGACATAGAGGCCCCCTTACCATTGACCCAAGAGATCAATGGGCCAAATTTTAAGGAGCTACCAGTAGGGCCAAGTGTTGGGGACCTAGGGTGTATAGTGGCTTATACAACTTGGTGGGTATGGTTACATCTGGTGATGGACGTCAAGAGGCCACGACCAGATTTATAGGGGTTAGTTAGAGAGAGGGATGCAGTGTGATAGGCCCAAGATATCATAATATAGGCCTGAGATGTAGTAGTGCAAGCTCAAGAGATATCCTAGGTAGAGGTTTTAGTATTATATGCATAGGTGGTGATGTTGTAGGGTTAGATTGGGGATTTATAGGGTTAAGTTGTAGCACTATAGGGCTATGTGATTGTTTTATAGGGTCAAGTGACTATAGTGATAGTAGAGAGAGATAGTCTGAGAGCAGCAAGCTAGGCCGCTCCTCCTCCTCCACCACCACAAGGACTAGTATAGGCTAGGCCATCATTAGGTGTTATGGGTCCTCCATAGATTGTGTCAATGGCAAGGTATTTAACTACCCTAAATGAGATTACTTACTATGAGAGGGTGATTAGAGAGTTCCCATAGATATAAAGATATTTAGAGTTTAGAGAGCAGGAGAGGTCGATGTCACGTATAATGGATTCTAGCTCATATCAACATAGATAGATAGAGAGTGGTGATGACATTGCCTCTTCATGACCACACAAAGAGCCTTAAGGACACTGAGTATCAAAGTTTGTTAGTTTTTGTTTATATATGTTACATGTATACTGACCTGTGAGTCGAAGATGTGAGATGTACATTTTGAGAGAGATTTATGATGTTATGATGATGTAGATGATGAACATGTACTTTGATCACATATTATATATATGGAATGTTCATTTATTTCCATGTGTTTATTTAAGATGCATTGATTATGATTATGATGATGATATGGATGATGTTTATTTTATATTATATTAATTTGGATGTTAATGTTGATCATGTTATTTGAGTTTAGACTAGCCTTTCCCATTTATGTGATGGTATATGCATAGTTGATTGGTTAATTTCATCTTATAATTTTTCCATATTTGTGATGGTGTATGCTTAAAATGAGTTGAGTGGTTATGTTAGTTTTTTTTTATAATTTTTCCATATTTGTGATGATGTATGCATAAAATAAATAGAGTGGTTATGTTAGTGTTGGTATGACATTATTTCTTTGGCTCAAATAGAGATATTAACACGTGATGTGGATGGGAAAATAAAGAGGCAAATGCTCGTGCATTGGCAAAGACCATAATTTAGAACATAAATAAGCTCAAGAAAATGAGCATCTTTCATGCCTTATATCTTTGAACTATTGTGTTTGTTAGAGAAGCATCATGTTTATCATATGTTAAGTGAGCTTCATAGTCCTTTGAAAGGGGAAAAAGGGTAGAATGAGGGAAAATGTTTAGATATCATAACCTACCAAGTAGAAATGATATGTCCCTTTTATGGGTGACCCAAGAGCTAATATACGCAAGTCCATGACTTAAAGCTTTTTTTTGTGTGTGTAAGTTGATCAATGCAGGAAGCCTACAATGGTATTTTGTATAGGTTAAGGTTATGCAAAGAGGTGAGGAGCCCTTTGCATTTGTTTTTCCCTTTGAGAACAAATGTTGGCTTAGCCATCCTTCAAGGGAGTGGTCTAGGCATTTTTTTTTAATCTTAAATAGTTGTCCTTCAAGGGAGCAATCTATTGATAGTAACAAAGGGAAGTTATGTAGTTGACCTTCAAGGGAGCAGTCTATGTTGAAAAGCATGACCTGAGATGTTATAACCTTTTCAAATATCCCATTTGTTTTTTTGTTTTATTTTTTTTAGTTGTGAACAAGACTATAGAGGCTTAGGAATTTTCCACTATGAGGATAAAACCATACCATTATGTAAGTTATCTAAGTGTATAAACTTAAGGGTAAAGAGGAAGGGAAATGAATGTAATAGGGATGCTCAAGGGATGAGCTCAAGTTAAACGTGAAGTAAAGTAATATTGGTTTAACAAAATAATGGTCATATGTTTAAGGCATTTAAAGGCTCAAGTTTTGGCCTTCCTTCAAGAAAAGACAAGCGATAAGTTCATGAACCATAATTGTGAGTTATGATATAAGTTCCATGCCAATTAGGAGCAAACTTACCCCATTTGCTTTTCTCCATGTTCATCACATGTTGATTTTATTTTAATATGAGATCTCCTATATTGAAATCTCACTCTTTGAGGTTTTTGTTATAAGCACATTTGATACGCTCTTGATAGATTTGGAGATGGTTGTGGGCTATGAGATAGTGCTCATCAAGTAATTCAAGTTGGGCCAAATGTTCTTGGCAAAAGTCATCGTTAGTAAGTATGTCATGTAGAGAAATATAAAGAGAAGGAATTTAGACCTCAAGAGGTAAAATAACCTCTATCCCATATACCAATGAAAAAGGTGTAGCACCCATAGGATTTCAAATGCTAGTGCAATAAGCCCATAAATTAAAAATAATATGTGTGTCAATCCTTGCTCATATCGTTGACTACCTTTATGAGAATTTTGGTCAATGTTTTGTTAGAAGCTTCTGCTTGTCCATTAACTTGGGGATAGTATGGTGATGAGAATCTTAATTTGATTCCAAATGCATGACAAAGATCTTAAATAGTCTTATTTTTTAAAGACTTGCCATTATCTATTATAATCTTGTGAGGTACACCAAAATGATAGATGATATGATGGTTAATAAATTCAATAATTTTTTTAGCTTTAGTGGAAATGAGAGGGATGGCCTTGACCCACTTGGTGAAGTATTCAGTGGTAGTAATGATAGAATGATGGAGTGATGAATGAGGGTTAATCTATCTGATTAGATCTAAGACCCATTGGGAGAAGGACCAAAGGTCTTTATCAAATTACAATGCATAACTTGGAATGTGGAGGAGGTTAGCATCTTATTGATACTTGACACAATGTCGAACGTAATCAACATAGTCTTGATAAAGTGTGGGCCAATAATAACCAAGTCAAAGGATATATTTAGCAACTGTGTGACCATTGAAATGCCCACCACAAATCCAATGATGGACTTCCTTAATAGCAAAGGGAGTCTCAATACTAACTAGGCATCTGAGGAGAAGACCATCAAAACTTTGCTTTTCGAGAAGTCCCCCTAGTATAGTGTAATGAGCAACACATTTTATGAAGGCATGTTTCCCACTATTATAAAGATTAGAAGGGGTAATAGAGAAGGAAAGATAATCCTTGAGTTTTTTATACCATAAGTATTATGGGTTGGTTGTTACATTTTTGACTAAGAGGCTGTTAGCTGAGACATAGGAGGGTAATGTTAAGAGATGCATAGTGACATAGATTCTTGAAGAAGAGGATGAAGAAGGTATGTGTGAATCAAGTGAATCCATCATGTCAACAAACTTGTTTGTAGATTGAGGAATAATTTTCAAGAGATAAGAGTCAAATGATTAAAATAGTGTATCTACATGATGTTTATAATGCTACAAATTTTCATTTTTGCATAGGTAGGAACCATTAACTTGGTTAACCACTAGCTAAGAATCACCAAAAATGGTTATGGCTTTGATACCCAAGAAGAGAGTTGTTTGAAGTCCTAGAATCAAAGCCTCATATTATTCCATATTATTAGTGCATTCAAAATCTAGTTTAAATGATAAAGGCATAAGTTCACTATCTAGAAGAATAAGAATGACCCTCTTACCCACACCATGTTGGCATTTAGATTTATCAAAGAACATCATCATTTAATAAGAGATGTCATCAATGGAGAGTGTTTCAATAGATTCATTAGGGAATTCAAGGTTTGAAGGTTGATTTTTAGGTAAAGGGGCAGCAACTAACTAGGCAATGATTGTTTGTCCTTTAATATATTTTTTTTGAATGAACTCTAAGTCAAATTTAGCAAGAAGCATGAGCCACTGAGCTACACATTGGTTTTGATATGGTTTGGAATGCATGTATTTTAGAGGATTATTATGGGTAACCACATAGGTTTTGTGATTTAGGAGATAATGAAAAAGTTTAGAGGCAAAAAAGATGAATACAAGGCAAAGTTTTTTAGTATGGGTATATCAAGTCTCATAATCAATAAGTGTGTGGCTTATGTAATAAATCACCTGCTCTTGATGTTGGTCATCTCGATGTGAAATCATAGCACCTAGAGAATGGTCTATTATGGAGATGTATAGGTAAAAAGGCTAATTTTCCTTAGGTGGAATAAGAACTGGTAGGGAAAGGAGGTATTATTCAAGTATATTAAAGGCTTCCTAGCAATCTATATTCCATTAGAAGGAGACATCCTTTTTGAGGAGATGGTGAAAGGATTGGTAGTGATATAATAAATAGGAAATGAAGTATTGAATTGATTGAATTTTGCCTTGTAGGCTATAGAGTTGTTTGATATTAGTAGGTGGAGGCATTTCTAGGATTTCTCCAACCTTAGCAGGATTGACCTTGATACAATGGAGAGAAATGATAAAACCTAAGATTTTATTGGAAAGAACACCAAAGACACATTTTTTTGGGTCTAGTCAAATGTTATACTGGAAGAGATGAGTGAATAAGGTTTTGAGAATTGTTAAGTGTTTTTGATAAAGTTTAGATTTTCCATGTAAGTCACCCATGTAATCCTCCATAATTTTGTGTAGGAGATCATGGAAAATCTAGGTCATGGTGCGTTGGTAAGTTTCATTAGCATTTTTCAGGCCAAAAGGCATGACCTAATAACAAAAAGTCCCCCATGGGGTAATAAACGTGGTCTTGTGTTGATCCTCAAGAGTGACCAAGATTTGATTATATCTAGAGAATCTATCCATAAGTAATAGCATCTCATCGTTGGTCATTAGATCAACAAGTTGGTCGATACCAGGTAATGGGGAATCATCTTATAGACAAGCTAGGTTTAAATCATGATAATTAGTGAAAATATTGATTCCCTTGATAGATTTTGTGATAGGAACAATATTGTAAATCCATTACAGGTAATCGATGGGTTGGATAAAGTTTAGAAAAAGGAGGCATTGGAGCTCTTCTTTGATAAGGAGAATAATATGAGGATGTATTTTTTGAAGCTTCTGCTTAACAGGTTTAGCATCTCAATTGGTGACAATGTTATGGGTGATGATAGAGGGGTCAATACTGGGCATGCCATTGTAAGACCAAGTGAAGGCTTCACTATGGTCATTAAGAAACATGGCATAATCAACTTGTTTAGAGGAATCTAAAGATTGGCCAATCTTGAGGATGTGAGGGTTATCATGGGATGGTAGGTTGATGTCAATGGTTGATTCATTTAACATAGCTTACATTTTAGATGGGAGTGATCATTAGATATAGGAATATTTTCACCCATGTAGGTGCAAATTACGTCATCATCTTGACATTAGACAATGTTAATAATGGGAAAATCTTTGTCAATTATTTTAGGATGAATGAGAGGAAGGGACCTTATTTCCTTACCCTGATGATAGGTGAGAGGCCCGAAATGGATGGCATTTAGTGAAAAAAAATTAGGAGGTATAGATACCTCTAATTTTGTAGGTGATTGTGGACAAGAAGGTGGATAAGGAGAGATTGGTTCTTTAACAATTGGTTCATGAGAGGTTTTAGTGAGTTTATTTGGTTCATCATATCCTACTGCATGCATTTTTTTGGCATTGTCAATGGTGTTGCTAGTAAGATATTTAATAGGCATATGAACACCTTGTTCATAATGACCCAAACCAAATCCTTTCTAGGCACACCTATAAAGATAGGTGTGAGAAAATATAGGGTTACTCAGGAAAGAGAAGTCATAGGTAAATAGTTGTGATGAAGAAGATGGATTTTTAACAGTGGGAGCTTGATCAATTCCCCCATATGTGAAATAGGTTTAAAGGTTAGGGGGCCCATAAGGGATGACCATCCCAATAAGAGGATCATAATTTAGGTGCATGTGAAGCCTTCCATATTCTTGTGGAGTATAGAACATGTTAAGCATCAACAAATGATATTTACCAAGTGATAAATGTTGAAAGGTCTCCTCCATGGGATCTTTGTCAGGAATTTGTATTGCTAATATCTATGTAACTATGGGTGTGGATCTTGTGGAAGCTTCAGAATCATCATGTAATGAAGAGGATGTTTTCAATGGGATGAGAACATCATTAGGACTATAGGTCATATTACATGTTTTAAATGGAGGTGGGTCAATAGGTATAACATGTACTTGTCCATCCTATTTAAACTTAACACAGTGGTGCAAATGTGAGGGTACACATGCCATAGCACGTATCCAAGGTCATCCAAGAAGTATGTTATATTAGAACTCTCCTTCCAAAACATAAAAAAAGCTTGATAATTGTGTGGGGACCTACATGAATATGTAAGACAATAGTGCCCACTATAGTGGTTATAGTATCATTGAAGGAATGGAGTAATGCATTAGTTTGAGACATGCAATTGTTAGGAAGGGCTAGTTGTGTGTAGGCATGGGTGGAAATTATATTAATACTAGCTCCCCCATCAATCATAACTCTCTTGATATGAGTTTAATCAATATATGTGGTAATAAAAAGGGAAAAATCTTGATCTTCAAGGTGTTGAAGTGGAATTTTTGAATCACTAAAATAAATTAGGGAGATGGAATTAAGAGAGCTAGCCAAAGCTACAAGAGGTTAGGGATCATTGGATTTTACCTTAATTTCTTGTAAATCACTAGTCAAAGCTTGATGGTGTTGGGATGAACTTTAGATTAACTCATACAAAGACATTTTTATAGGAGTTTGGTGAAGTTATTTCACCATTGAGCTTTGGATAACATCTGAAGATGTTATTTTAGGAACACCCAAGATGGAAATCTTAGGGTTAGTAGGGGGAGTGTCTTTGGTGAAGGGATGGGTCCAAGGTGTAGTGATATTTTCCTTAGCTTTACTTTTTTAGTTTTATTACCATGTGGCCACATTAATTATGTTGATTTAAAAAGTTGTGAAGGAGGTGGCAAAGGGGTTATGATGAAATCTTTGGGTTTGAATTTAGGTGGAATAATAAGAGGTACTGTAGATGCCAAAGGTGGAATAACAATAAGGTTAATGAGAGTATCATCGAAGAGAGTGTCAACATCAAGGTATTAATGAATAATAGTTGTGAGGGCTTTACAATTCTCAATATCGTGTCCAAGTGAATGATGATATAAACACACTCATGTATCATCAAACTAAGATGGCTTCATTCTAAGAGGACTATAGGGTTTAATGGGAGGAAGAGTTATTACCAAAGATTACAATAACTGATGTAAGAAAAAGCTTTGAGAGCCTACAAGTGGGCTCATGCTTGTTGTACTAATAGGAGTGGACACCTTATTTTGTTTTGGTTTTGGAAAGGTAATTTTATGTGGTGTCTTATTTGGTGATGGTGGAGATACATGTTTTGTTATCACTTTCTTAGTGTCAGATGTGAAAGGCCTACTAGATGGAAAAGGTAGGAGTGGAGGTAGCTTAACCTTTTATTTGGCTTGGTTAGATAATATTCCAACTAAAGTAGAAGGGTGTGGCCCCAAAATGGATGTTAAAGTTGAGCGTAAAATAAGGGATCGATGAGATCTAGGAGGCTTAACATTCTTCTATATTTTAGGACTAGAAACTCCAACTTGTGGTTGAGGAGTTAATTATAATTTCACATGTGGATGAATTAAATTTGAAACAGGGCATACACCTAAGGGCCTGATCTACTTTAATGTAATATATTTCTATGAGGATAAGGGTTCTAACATAGATGGTTTAAATTCTAGTGTTTTTGGTAAAGAATCTCTAGCTTTGTTAAAGACCTTAGGGTAAAGGGTAGTAAGGGGATTAGTGATAAAGTTAGACATTCATTGTGTTGGATATAGAGTCTTAAGTTGGTCCCAAAATGTTGCAGGGTCAAGCTTCATGGAGTTAAGAAATTCTAGACTTTTCACCAAACGTGAAAGGTTTTTGATGAAGTTGACGTAGGCCTTACGATTGTGTCTTTAGAAAGTTATAGTGTTTGGGAAAGAGGGAAATTATTGGTTTCTGCTACTTCAAGCCAAAGATGAGAAAGAACTGCCATGAGGTCTTCTTCGATGGAGATGAGAGAAGATACTTGGTCTGCCATGGGTGGAGGGGAGGTAGGCAAAGTAGGTTCCTCAAGAGGGTAAATCATAGGTATTATGGCTCCCTCAACATGTGGGTAAGGCACGGGTAAAGCATGACCCTCCATAGGTAAGATAAGGGGTAAGAGTGGTGCAATTAGAGTAGGCACAATAGATCTCTCATCTATTATGGGAGTAGATGATATGGACTCTTCTAGGTGTAAAGGTGAAGTGGATGGGGTACCATTATCTATAGGTAGAGGAGAAGTAGGTGAAGAAGGTTCCTCAAGAGGGTATAATGTACGAATGATATTCCCTTCAACATGTGGTTGAAGAATAGGAAGGGTGTGGTATTCAAGTAGTAAGAGGATAGGTAATATTGGTGCAAATAGAATTAGCATTACAAGCTCCTTAGGTGGAAAAAGGAGTGGTAAAGGAGGTTCTTCCTCTCAAGGGAGTGAAATAGGATCTTCTACCTGAGGAGGAATAATGGGAAAAATAGATGCCACTGAATGTGGGAGAGGAGTCGATGAAATAGGTATCTCCTGTTGAGGGGAAGGTTGAACTAAAGATAAAGGAAAAACCATATTAACCATATGGATATTATGATCACCTGAGTTAGTTATGGACTGGACAATATTTTTATTTGGTGAATAGTTAGGAAAATGGTGTTTAAACACATCTATAATTTGATTAGGAGGTGCACTAGGATTATCTAAGATGATCTCACCTCTATCAAGCATATCTTGAACAATGTTCTTGAGTGTCTTGCAATTATTAGAGTTGTGGCTTTTAACTCAATGGTAACCACAAAACTCATCTTCATTATACCAGGTTGGGATAGGATGAGAAGGGTTTAACTATATAGGAGGTTTAATCTAAGGGTTATGACACCTTGCTATAATAATTTCTCCAAGATAGATGTATATGATTCCCCAATGGGAGTGTATTATCTTTTTTCATATCATTATTGGAATTTCTTGGTCAGATTTTGAGAAGTCAAAGAATTTGATTGGTTTGTGGTTGTAGAAGAGGCTGACTTAACGACCATTGTGTTGGCAAATCCTTTAGCCTTTTGGTTAGAGGGATAATTTTTAGAGGAGTCATTTGTCTTGGTATTTTGATTCTTACTTTGCATCTTGACTTTGCCTTCATCAATAGTGTAAACCTCTAGTTTCTGTGCCATTGTAAAAGCTTCATCAAATGTGTAAAAATTTTATACCCAGAGTGTGGACAAGATGTGATTAGCACATGCCCTTGAGAAAATCTCAATAAGCTCAAGTTGGGGTAAGAAGAAGGAGATTTTATTGATCAAGCTTCTCCAATGAGTGATGAAATCAGCAATAGACTCATCATCAAATTATCTGATAGAATAAAGGTATGTTATAGAAACCTTTTTAGAAATGTTAATAGAGAAATGATCTAGGAATATTTGTGTAAGTTGGGTAAATGAGAAAAGGGAGTGATGAGGTATAGATCTATACCAATCCATGGAAGCACCTGAAAGAGACATATGGAAAGTATGAAGTAGTAATGCATCATCATGCCCTATTAAATAACAAGCATGTCTAAATGCTCACAAGTGCTATTATGGGTCCTCTTTACTTTGGAAATAAGTGAATTTAGGGATCTCCCATTGGATTAGATAATATTGAATAGGCGTAGAAGGATGGATTGGTTCATTACATATCTGATCATAAGATAATACATTCTTTGAACCAAAAATAGATGACTCTAGATTAGACATCTTTTCCATTAGCATCTTAATGAGGTTTAGAGGGGGATTAGTTTAGGGGATTCCTCCTAAGTTATAGGGAAGCATAGGGAGCATATGACATAGCTTGTTGAGGTTTTGTTAGGGAAACATAAGGATAATGAGTCAGAGGCTGAGGTGCAAAAAGAAAAGGGACTTGTCCCATTGGGTTGGAGACTATGCCTTGTTTGGTTGTTGTTATTGCAGGTTGAATTATTAACATGGTTAGACTAGATGAAGGGTGAGTCATAACTCAAGTAATTATAGGCATGAGGGTGGATGGAATAGGTACCACTAAATTTTGGAATAGGGTGTGACTCGGCTGAACTAGTTGTGGTTGTGAAAGTAGGGAAGTTACACCAGTGTTTAGGTGGGATTGGGTGGTTGGAAATGCCACATTTTGGACATTGTTTATAGTTGGGTTACTCATTGAAGTGATGGTTTGGGTAACCATGGAAAACATAGTAAAGGCAACTAAAACTAAGGTTATATCCATTAAAGAGTTTGGCATGCCATAGATTGGGTCACTTGAAAAATTATGGGTTCGGATCATAGCAAGGTAATGCTGAAGGGCTGTCACATTGCAATAAAAAAATTTATTAAGATCTTGATCTCCCTTAGGCATAATAGGAATTGGGTTAGGTCTAGGAATATGCTCTATATCTGAAGTATGCTCCATGACATAATTGAAAGTGAGAGGGGAAGGTGGAAGTGGTTGTTGGCTTCCATAATTGGCAAGAATTTTGGCTTGAGCTTGTGTCAATACCATGCAAGAGGTGGTTTAAATAGTCTTGCTACACTGTGTTTGAAATAGAATAATTAAAAACCAAGTTTGAGTATAGGTAAATGGGTTATTTTAGCTTGTTATTTTGAGTAGATGAAATTACATAGTCATTGACATTGGTAGGGATGACTAATATTGCTAGGAATAGTTCATCGATGTCAATCGAATAACTGATATCAGTAGGTAAAGTCTACCGATACCGATAGGGTTAACTGATGTCCATCACTGTAAAATCCTAGGAAATGAAATATTTGATGTTTTAAGATATCAAAGGCTAAAAATAGGTAAAATAGTGGATGTAAAAGGTCTATGTAAGAAAGAATAATACTTAAAAAACATGAGATAACAGGTTATACAAACTGAGCTTTAGAAATAGTATTGATTTTGTGAATCAATAGAAAAGCATCCTTACTAACTTAAAAATACAGAAGGAATTGAAAAGCAAAAAAAAGAAAAACATTCAGCTATCAACTATTAAGTTATATAGAATAATTTTAGTCTCATGTTGGCTTATGCCTTAATCAGATAGTGAGAAGAGAATTTGGTTATCGAAGGTACTAAAAAGCAATTTAGAGCTAGTTTTAGGTTAGTTTTGGCTCTCAAGAGGAAATCTATGTTAGAATAGGTACATGGCTTATTATAGGATCTTGTTCTCTACACTTCATGAACTTAGAGTTAAGCAAGGCCACTTAGCCAAAATATACCTTTTCTCTAGAGATTATACTCCACCAGAGATTGGAGTGGGTTCTCCCCTTGGTGGTAAAATCCAAGTAGGATAGCCAGGTAGGGTAAGGTGATCCACTAGGTGATGAAACCCTAATGGGCCTTTTATTAGGTGATTTTAGATGCTTGTTTATCTAAATATGATTTGATTGTGTAACATAGGTGTACTACAATTTATTCAAAATTCTTGTAATTAACTAAGTGAATTAATATGTAACAAGCAAACTATGAAATATAGAAAGCTTTAAACCCAAATCTAAAATGTTTATATTTGAATGAAAATAAAGAGGAAATAAGAATAGAGTATGAATTTGACTATCCTAATGTGCATGCAAGAGGAATTAAAGAAGGGATTCTCTTTTTTTTAAAGAAAATAGCAAATTGCTTTTAGAGGCAAGGTGAAAAAAAAAGAAAATTTCAGTTTTAATGCCTATTAAACAGAGAATAAGATATTGAATTTTTCATTTTTAAGAGAAAAGAAGAAAGTGAAAGAAATGAAATTTTCACTATAATGCACCTATATAAATGTTTAAAACAAGAAATGAACCCAAGGAAAACTCCAAGGTCCCATCGGGCATGCTAGAAATGTTTCACTAAATTTTGTCTATTTTAAGTCTAAAGGAAAATAGAAAGAAGGATGGGGATAAGTGATTAGAATGAACCCAGATTTGGTTTGTGCACTATATCCAGACTTTGTGAGAACTCCTCTTTAGCTAGGTAAGACTACCTATAAATAATAAAACACTACCACAAGATGTTTTTTAGCAGATAAATGAGTGAGCTACCAAGCTACATGTTTGTTCTAGGAAGTGTGAAACTTCCCTAGAGATGATAGTTCACTTTTGAGAGACAAAATAATAATAAATAACTAAAAGAGAGGTAAAAAGAGAGTGAAAGAGAGATAAAGTTATTGTTATTAACAACCTTTACACAGTATAGAGTGATAGGGTACAGGTGAGGTAGTTTGTTTATATTTTAGAAATTATCTGAGTAGGTTTTGAAGAGGCTAGGGAATCCACAGTCACTAACATTAGTAGGGGAATGACTGATATCATTTATACTACCAAGGTTGGTAGTTAGGTGACTAATGTTGATTAGGCTATCGAGGTCGATAGGGGCAATAATTTTTTGGGAGCTTATAAAAGGTTTTCTTGGGTTTAGGAAATGGTTTGGATCAAGCCAGGGAGGTTGGGAGAGTTATGAGAGGGAGATTATGACTTGGTTAAGTTTGGTCAAAAGTTTGGTATGTCAAGTAATGGGGAAACAAATAAAAACTCTTTGCAACTCCCTCATAGGGGTATAGTCAGAAGTGTGTAAAGCGATGTAGAGTGGATATAAATAAATAGTAGAATAAATATTTAAATGACTTATAGTATCAGTGATGTACTTAGCTATGGTGGTCATTAAATGATGAATACCAGGTTGATGGTTCCTATTAAGGAGTCCAAACCTAAATGCCTAAAGAAAGAAAACAAGTGGGTGTTTTTGGTCCTCAAGAGCTTAGTTGTTGATTATGATTGACTTACGCTAGGTGATTGTAAGCCTGGATGTCAAAAAATAGAATGCCAAGAGCCTGAATGAGAGTAAGAATTGATTTTATTAATTTCTACTGACCTAAACCAAAGGTTGGATTTTGGCTTATATTTTCAATGTCAGTGATCCTACAGACATTGGCCATGGGTTGACCAACGTCGGTGACCTTAGAATAGGTAAACCTTTATATTTTTGGTATGTTTTCTATTGTTGTGCATGCCAAGTGTGACGCCCATTATAAAATGGTAAAAATAAGAGGTTAGGAAGGAATTAGTTGTTTAGAAATTTAGTTTGGAAGTGGGAATAAGTCTTGGGTAGTTAGGATGAGGGGACCAGGGCTTGAGGTGACTCGTCAGGGAAGAAGTAGTCATAGGGTGAGGTGGCTAGGTAAGGTGGCAATAGGATTTTTTAATTAACTTAATTAATTATTTTAAATTAATTAAATGTGTGAGGGGTAAAAGTATGGGTTAAGGAGATTAATTATTATTATTAAAATAGGTTTAGGGGGGTTTCAACACAAGGATTTATGCACATATGTGTGACATAATTTTGGTGCCTACAGTTAGTTTTGTTTCTTTCTAGATTAGTTTTATTAAAATTATTAAATAGTTCAATCAATTTACTATGTTAAAATTATGAAATACTTATTAATTAAAGGGATTGAATCAAGAAAATCACAACTAGCATCCATAAGGGTTTATTCTAGTAGTACTTAAGGTTATGGAATTGAAGTATGTGTCATGACTAAAAATAAATTTTCCCTAGATTAAATAAGGATTACATGGTTTTTTCTAGCAATATCTATCTAATAGATTAACTAAGTTCATTGGGCCTTTAAAATTTACTTTGATAAACTCATGCAAAGTTTAGAAATACTTTTCATTTCTAAAGATAAACTACACTATTACACACTAAAACTTGGATGGGAGATAATAAACATTGATATGGATGCATACTACCAAGAATGTATCGATAAAAAATAAGTTTTCTTATATATACACCCAGTCAATGGTGATTCCCAACTCTTCTTCCATTGGCAGAAAAAATCATACAAACTTATAGAGAAAGGATGATTCAAGTAATCTCTAATGGAGTTATGGATTCATGTCTAGTAGTAGATAAAGGCTTAGATTTGGATCAAATTTATCTATGTCGAGGCTATGAATCATGGTTGGTAGAAGAGAAATTCCCAAGATTCCTTTATTATTGCTTACAAAATCAAAAATCAAAATGAAACCTATATTTTTTATCCAAATCTTTGTCAAAACTCTCATAATAAGGGGTCAATGAATCCCATAAAATGGAACACATATCCCAATAATGAAAAGGGTTAGTGTGTTGCATGAGGAATTTGGAGCCTGTTATAACTAACCAGTCTACTTATTCTTTTTTTTTGTTAAGATTGAGGTTTTGTTATGATATATAAACTGAGATTCTATGCTCTTAAATACTTTGGAGTATTTCCCATCTAAGTCACCATTTTTTTGCCCAACACACCCCATTTTAAAAATTCAAATTGGGACCCATTATTGTTAATACATATTTATTTATGGTCTATACTAACCTTAGGAATTATGATATTGATCAAATGTGCATGGGCCTAAGGTTGTTTTCAAAGTCTAATTTTATTGAAAAAGTTTATAAAGGGAGAAAATCAAAACTTGGACATTGTTCATGAATTATCTATCACCTTTGATTCTCTTCACTACTATCAAATGTATATTCAATATCAAGTTTTGATTTAATGAACTAACACAACTAATGAAGGAATGTTAGTGTGTTTAAAATTTGATGTGTAGTATCTAGTTCTTGGGTATGAAATTTCCCTAAGTCTTTGAGATCACAACATTGTCTTCATCCCATTCACTCACAGATGACTACAGTTATAAAAAAATCTAAGTCCTTTTGAACATATAAATTCATGAGATCATTTAATGATGAAACATCTCCTTCACTCATGATGTTTGGATTTAAAACTACATTCTAATTCCCTAGCTCATCTGATTCATCCACATGTCAAAATATCATTAACTCAAAGACAATCAGTTTTCATGAAAAGTTATAAGTCCTCAGAGCTCCTTGATCCTTGAGATTATTCTACATGGTGACATATCAGTCAATACACATTTAATACTCAAAATATTCTTATATTCTTGAGATCAAGCCAAGTGGCAAAAATCTCATTGACCCAGGACCTGAAAGATCGAGGCAGGTCTAATATATTAAAGGTTCCCAAGTAGTTGAGTAATTGAGATCATAAAAAGTGGCATTATCCCGTTCACTCAATATTTATCAGTTACAAATACATTGTAATATATCTAAGTATCTATATTAATAAGATCCATCCATGTGTCATCATATCAAAATTTAGGGTCCTAATAAGGCAAAGTATAACACAAACATTCTATGTCTTTTATATTAATGAGACCCATCCATGTGTCATCATATCAAAAGCCTAGAATATGTCAAAAGAAAGGTACAAAAGTAGAATACATCAATTTCCTTGGGATTTCAATACTAAACCACATGGCACCATCTTATGCATGTATATCCTCCCAAAAAAGGCACATAATTTAAATTCTAGAAGATCCTTAAGTCCTCAAGATTGTGATAGGTGGAAAAATCTCATTAAGTCATAGCTCATAGAGTATATAAACTAGAATTATAAAGTTGAGGACCCCAGATAAATAATATTAAAACAAATGTGATAATCTCATAGATGCATAGCCAGGATCCAAATGTGAAAGTGATAGTTAGGCAAAATTTTAATAAATAATGAATGGACACCTATTTTAAAGTGATAACTGAGCACTTAAAATTAATGAAAATTCACCACACAATTGAAAACAAACCCACCAAAGATAAATTATAAATTTACAATCAAAATAAGAAGTAGATCCAAAAATTGTTGATGCATTAACTTCACATGAATTGGGCATTCAAGTCTCAAGATTTAATCAATATATGCAAAATCCTTAGAGCATCAAATAACTTTGCCATTAATCAATGAGATATGAACTAAAAATTCAATCTGTTAAGCCTTCAATAGTTCCAATTTTCATGTTAAATAATTTGAAAATCAATAAAACTAAGCTTGATAAAAATTATATAATTCAACAATGGTTTCTTCATCTTAAACAACTAACCAGACTCATTCTCAGTATTTTATCGTAGAAGAACCCAATTACTTTGACATGGTTTATATCAAAGGGGTGTTACCATTTCCCCATTACTTTGCTCTTTGGGATTAAATTAATGGTATTGAAACATATTAATCTCAAGACTAGATGGAGAAGGATATAAAAGGATACATGAATGATCTACAACTAGTTAAAATAATGGCATTACATAATGTAATAGATAAATCTAAGGTAATGCCATGAATTGATGTAATTTATGATTTATTTCTTAATGACACTGTTATTGAAGATTGTTTACACTTTAAACTCCATAAGAATGTGGTTTTTTATATCTCTATGGATGATTTTAATAAGTATTTACACCAATCCATTCCTAAAATGACTTTTAGCAAATCCACAACCAATGCCTAATTAGACCATAACATAGTCGAGGGTAAGCTCAAATAGTGGCTAGAGAAAAGATAAATTCAATATTTGAGGATTTGCCTCTTGAATGCTCATAATAACATTCAAGTGAGGCATTAGGATAGGCATGGCCTTATTGATCATATTTTATGGGTTCGCTAGCATCACTACATAAACAAAGAGTTGGTGCCCTTATTAGACATAATTCTAACTTTGAATAAAATCATGGCACTTGGAGAGGTTACTGTAGACATTCAATTCCTATCACTATCATGTTATAATAGTAAATATAATGCAAAATGTAGAAAATGTACAATTTAGGCCAAAATCACTAAAACATGCTAAATTATTCAAACTTATCAGGTACAGGTGCTGATTTAGGCTAATGTATCCTAGAATGGGGCAACACATTTTATGTGATTATTATCTTTTCTTAAATCACTTCAAGTAAAATTTAAACCACATAAAATGACACTTTGGAACACTAAAATATTATAATTCAGTATCAAATGTCATGTACATGTGTTATTTTGCATCCATAATGCCCTACCTAGGGTATTATTTCATAAGTAACTGACACCTTTTGATCATACTCTATTCAAATTACGACTCAATAAAATGACATTTCCAACTAGGTTGATTAAGTGTGTAATATATTTCCAAAGAATTGTAGAAAATTAATCAAAGTCACTTAAGCAAAGTAAATCAAACCAAGAGCCTAAGTAAAAATTCCATGGAAGTTATTGAAAATCTATTTATTGGAAATTCATTCCTCAAATCTACATCATCCTATGACATCATCAGTGGGGTGGTATCTATAGGCTATTAATGGAACAAATATCAAGATTAAGGTCTCCCATAACTCATCAATGCCCCATTATTCCAAATATTAATGGGATTATTTATGGATTTTCCCTCCAAAATTGAATCAGTTTATCACCACACATCTTGATCTCAAGATGGATGGTCATGGTTGATTCTAAATAATATTGAAAATATATAAATAAGTGAGCAAAGACATTCATTTTTAAGCTTCAATAATACAAACTTACTATGCACAAATTCCTATATAAAATCTTCACCAATTTACATAAATCAAATAAATCTTGTGATCCTAAGCCATTAGTGCACTAGAAAGTGATGGGCAAGCATGCTACCCATCATTTACATAGACTTGAAGCACCAAATTTAGGGAAAACATGATTTTTGGCTGCTCTTAGAAGGATGGATTTTATATTAAAGGTTTGATAGTAGACCTTCTTTAAATAACTCTTAGAATTCATTGATAACACCCCACAAGGGAATAGGCTTGATGTTTTAGTGTCTATATGCTTCTTTATAAATATTTTTCTTGACTAACACATGAACTAATGCATCTTGTAATCCTATTCTACATTTTGGCAAGCCTAGTGAGACTCATACCTCACACAAGTCTTTATACCTTCTAATTTTGCATTTAGACTCTCTATAGTGGCTATTTTTCACTTCTTCTTCTTCTCTCATTTTACATTTCTACAGCTTCTAAGACAAATGATGAGATCGACCTATAGCACGAAAAGATCACTCTAGAAGTCATAGGGACTGACTTGAAAACTAGTGAGATCACCATGTGAAATGATGGGAATGCATCCATTAATTATGGGATCAATTTTATTCACTCTCTATTTGCCTGTGTTTTTTACAAGATCGGTGGGATCGCACTGTGAATCAATGGGATAGCTCTATAGAATGACAAAAATGCACTAAAAATTAGCAATATTTCTCTATAGATTGGTGATATTGACCTATAAAATGGTGATATCATCTTAGACCAGAAATTGATAGGTGACTGTTGTTTATTTTTATCACTTTTTATAATTTTATCAAGAATTCCCTGCTAATCAATGATATCACCCTGTTAATCAATGAGATCACAAACTAGTGTTTCCTTCATTCTATCTTTCAGTGACATTAATATATAGAATTATGGGAAAGTACTATGTAATGGTGAGATCACTCTATGGAATGATGAGATCAACCTGCATAAGAAAATAGAGACTTAAAACAATAAGCTAGAAGTTTTTTTAATAATTTCACACTTCTAACATCTTCTTTATAGGATTTAAGTCACTTAGTCTCTATTTCCTAAATAAAGCAAAGGCAAAATCCATTACATACTTCATTTTTATGCCTTAAAAATAACTCTCATATTGGCTGAATACTCTTAAGAGTTCTATTTTTATGTTTGTCCATTAAAGTGTTTGATTTTAGCAAAATATGTGTTGCACATATGATCTCCCCTCATCCCTTTTACGGAATTTGAGTAACCAAAAACACTCATTATTTGCATTTGGTGCCTTATCTAAAGGCATGAAAAAAAATTGTAAAGCCCTCCCCAAATATATATTATTTAGGTGACCCCAAAATGACCATAAAGTATTTTCACTTATCTTTATTTTTATGCACTTTGGCTTGTGAGCAGGAGTTCACCACCTCCTCACAGGTTCTCTAGGGAAATGTTAACCCAAAAATTCATCTCCCATAATTTTTAAAATTCCACTTTATGATGGGTTATATAAATTGAGGGTGACCCACTGGGATGCTTGTTTTGAGTGGTTAAAACAAGCTCCATTAGTGATTATTAACCTCGGACCATAGGAGCAACTCGAGCATCACACTAAACTAAGTAATTGATGGATGTAATGGTTATAAAAAATACAAGACATTTTTTAAAAAATCTAGTTGATGTGGATCTAATTGATGGGAGAATATCTAGTTTTAGTCATACTTAAGACCATCTAGATGCATGAAATTTTTAGTTTTAGATAAACCCCACTTGTCGCAAACATACTATTGTTGTAGGGTGAGTAACCCTAAGTTCCATGTCACTCTTAAAATAATGTGAGAAGAGGGGGTGTAAAAACCCTAAATTTTATGTGCTTTTATTTTTGGATTAATAATTAAAATCCTCTCAAGAGCATGTATATAGACAAAATTTGACAGTACCATACAACCTTGTCAGTTTTACGATTTAGAACATTATACTTAGGTGTGTTTTATCATTTTAACCTTTACTTGATTGGTATTTTTTATTGTAAAATTGTTTGTATGCAATACAAAATACATCTAAGCACCAAACATTTTTTAATACACCATTATATTTGAATAAAGAGGCTAACACTAACCAAATTGAAATCACTTCTTAGCTTGTTTAAAATCGTCATTCAAAACATTGTGTTTTTATTTTTCAATCAATGTTGTTATGTTGTCTATTTGAGTCTAGAGCATTTACCCACTTTGAAAAATATTAAAGTCCTTCATTTTTGTCTAAATTCAAAATCTCACCTTTCTAAGTTTTGATCTAGGGTGTTATCAATTTACCTTTCATACTTGGTTTGAGTAACTTGGGTGTAATTTCCTATTTGGATTGAAGGTTATTACCTAGACTCATCATTATTTTATTCTCATTTTGGACTTATATTATCTTTTGTTTGCTCACACTCTAAATTTCTAGACCATTTTATATCTTATTTCCATGTGGCACCATTGTGTTTCCCATTTAATTTTAGATTTATACTTAGGAGTTCTTATGTTAATTCACATTTTGAGCTTCTTATTTAGCATTGTTATCTTCCAAATCATAAAGATCTTCTAATTTTATAGTCACAACTCATCGTATTTTTATATATCTTTTATGATATTGACATATCTTTGACCTAAGTTTGTTATGTTAACCTACCCTTTAGGTTCTAAAGTTATCTTACCCTCTTCTAATTTGAGGATTTCAACCCACCAAAGTTGAGTAAATTTGTAACCACTTTCTTTTAATTATGTGATACTACGTCACTTCTTTTATTATAGTCTCATCTTACCTTGTCATTTATTTTAATAAATTTTAACACTCTTTTTAAATATTTTCAAAACAAATTTCACAATCTTAGCAAATGAGGAAAATAATCTTCCAAGCATGGAATAAAGGTATACTCATAGTGGGGCATATTACAGCCCTAGTTATGAGAAAGAGCATTTTCATGATGGATAGGATAACTCCATCATGTTCAAAGATATCCCAACAACTATAGGGTATAAAGAATATTATTATGGACATTAACCCTTAGAATACAAATATGAATCCCTCCTAAGGTTGATAGAATTAGGTGCTAGGTTGCCACCATATTTCCCAATGGAATAATTGTACACACTTGTTAGGGTAGAAGATCAAAAGTAAGATCAATCTCTCACTTGTATTTCAAAATCCAATATCACTTCTTATAACAAGGAAAAATAAATACTCATAGATTATATTCCCAACAATCAGGATCTTGCTAAAAAGATCAAGAAAATTAATCAACGATATGCAAAATAGCTTATCTCAAACTTAACAGACTCTTTGGCTACAACCTTGATCAACAAAAATTCTTATAAATAATAAGAGAATCTGATAAATCAAATGTAACATTCCCTAGTTGATCCTACTATTATGATAGACACTAGCATTTTAGCTAAACAAAACAAAACTAGAGATACTTTGTAACATGTTTCACCAGATATGGAGCATACATTTTTCAATCACCAAGAGGCTCTTGTTCCTTCAAAAACCTAGGGGACAAAAAACTCATCACATATTTTATGTATTATTCAAAACACATTATGTCTTTTGGTGAGCCAACTACAGATTCCTTAAAACCAATAATATACTTATAGTTCACAGTGATAGATTTTAGGAAATGTTTATCAACCACCTAAGAATAAGTGACTAACCTACTCTACTCAAGGAGTAAACTAGAATAAATTTTTATATTGTAATTTTTATATCCCTAAAAAAATAATGCAACAAGGGCACATAACACCCCCAATAAAATTATATTCCACCCACCAATGTACCAAACATGTAGGAGTGGAATTCAATGAAGGAAATCATGTCAAGATTGGAGATGGGAAACTGAGTTAAGAAATATAAGTTTGATGAGATATGTCCATATCTATTTGACATAAGTATTCTCTAAGTCCCCTTTTAACCTCATTTTGAGGCACCCAAATTTGATAAATACAAAGGGAAGGGTGACCCTCGAGAACATATCCAAGCCTTTTTTATATTGTGTCAAGGGATAGCCTATAGTAATGTTTATTTGCTTCACTTGTTTCCATGTAGTTTGGCTGGACAAGCTTTAGATTGGCTCCTCAAATTACCTAAGATATCAGTGGTATATTGAAATGATTTATTTGAAAATTTTGTCAACCATTCATCTTACAACATTGAACATGAGTTAACCATGGTTGGCTTGTGCAAAGCAAAATAATGATATGGAGAAAGCTTTGTAACATATATACAGTGATGGAGAACATTAGATGGATGTTTTCAATATAATTTTCTTGATAAACAAATGGATGATATTTTTGAACAAAAATTACACCTTAAAGTAGCTTATAATCTATAACTTGCTTATGCAAACATATTTAAGAAAATCATAGACAAGGGTGTGCAGATTGAGAAGGCACTCATAACAAAAGGACTTGTCAATATTTATTCATAGGGCCAAATGTATAATCAAACCCAATCACCTATTCAATTTTTTATTGCAAAAAATCCTAAAATGTTTAACAAAAACAAGAACATGGTGGGAAATGTAGTGACATAATCTAGACATGTGCAAATGGTGCAGGCTCTGCTAGCTCCAAATGTGCAACTAGCCCCACCAAATCCGTCGACCACATTACAAAGGTCTCCCCCATGAAGGGCATTCAATAAATATAAGGTATTTAGCAAGCTGGGGGAGACTGTTAAGGATGTGTTAAAAAATCTAGTAGTAACTAATCTAATTATATGGCATCTACCAAGGCCATTCCTTGAAGATCATCCCAAACTTGACTAGTATCAGGAAGATGAGTTTTGTAATTTCCATCATGTTATTGGCCATGACATTTACCAATTTTTTCAATTGAGACATCTTATAGAGGACTTGATTGAAAGTGGTGAAATTGAATTAAAACACATGACATGAAACACTAATTAAGATATGGGCATTTACAAATACACATTTCTTAAATGCAATTAGTAGCCACCAAGAAATAATCAAAATCAAGGGCAGAACCAACATCAAAAAGCATAAGGATAGAATCATAATCATCATGATCATAATCAATATCATAATACCCATGATAATAACATGGATCACAACAACATGCCATATGACTATAATAGCACAATGATATGTGTTTCTATAAATCACATTACCACTATCACCATCAAAGCTCATGAACCATCCAATTCTTCTTAAAGTATTGGATCCCTATTATAGGGTCAAAACCCTCCTCTACAAGTAACACCATGTCAGGTTTAAGTAATTCCATTGCACCTCAATTTTCAAAGGTTATTATATTTAGACCCACTTCTTTTAATTATAGTGATTCCTTGACGACTTGAAATTATGCAAACATAGCTAAACCCTCATGAGTTACCATCCAAGGCCCTTTTCCTTCTTCTGATCATAATGGCTCCTTACCAACTCTAGATTGTGTAATCACAACTAGATGCTCATGACTCACCCTCCAGGGCCCTTTTCCCTCTTCCAACCTCATACCGAATATGAACATTGTACCTTTGGATCCAAAATTGAATAGTGTACCAATCAAGGTTAAACCCTCTCATGCTTCCATGAAAAATCCATATAGTATATCAGACCAACTAAGTCAAACCCATGCACAAATTTTGCATACATTATAATTCCACAAAACTATTTTGAAGGACTTCTTTCACTAATCCATAGTTCCCCAAGACATTAACCCTGAATAATTACAAACACTTTTAGGGCATTTATCTCCTTTTTGATAAGTTATATTCAATCAAAGGGATATGTCTACTCTTGGTCCTAGCCATAATAACCCCTTATACATTGAGGTCATTACAAAAAATCATAAAATCAAGTGAGTTCTTATAGACAATAGTTTAGGGCTGAACATAGTGTCACTCAAGTTAATATAATGATTGGGTTACACTACCAAGGACTTCTAGCCTAAAATAATCATGATCAAGGTATATGACAACATTGAAAGGGAATCTTCTATAATTATCTATTTTCCAATCATTATCGGGTTTGTATCTCATCATACTTTGTGTCATATTGTTGATATTTAATTGCCATATGATATACTTCTTGATCATCCTTAGATCCATGAAGTGCAGGTTATCCCATCCACTTTTCACAAGTGCCTCAAGTTCCCCTATGATGGGATTAAAGTTACCATTCCTACCTATCTACAACCCTACCAATATTTCAAATAGCTAGAAGCTGAAATTTGTAATTATAACTATTGCCCTAGTTATGAATTCATAGAAAAAAAGAAAAAAAAAATAATTTCACAACCACCCTAGTCCAATTATATCAACCCAAGTGACATTGATTCCACTTCAACTGATCCTTTCCCTATAACACTTGCACAACATGTCACTATTGAGGACACAAGCATTTCCATGTACCATCTAAAATATGCCTTTCACATTGGTAAGTTGCCCAAGTCTCTTAAATATTTTTTCAAACCCAAGCCTTCCCAAAGCCCTTGTAAGCCCAACATGATTTGATAAAAGAATAAAAACACACAAAAACCACTAGTGATATTTGTATTGGTAACTTCACCAAATCAAGATTGGGAAGATTTTATTGAAGAAGACTGGTTATATTTTAATGCATTACTGATTGTTTTTCAAATCCTAAGTATCCTATTCTTACTTAGATTATGGATAACTTTGATTATGAAGGTAAAGGCCCTAGGCCATGAGATCAAGTAATCTTAGAGACATTATCAATTAGAAAACCTAATATGAGTCAAGGTCTTAGATTTATACCATCTAGGGGTATATTTTTATAGTGATTATTTTGAATTGACTAGAAACGAGACTCTTGGAAGCAATATAGTGAGCCATTATAGTGTTTACAATGAGCTTGTTGATACTGACCTATTTGACTCCAACTCCATTATGACTATCACATCCAATTTTCCCCTTCGCCTTTGCCATTCTAACCTCATTGATTGGGACCAATAAGATTCTATTATACCCCTGGACAAATTTTAGACTGAGGAATATATTGTTGAGTACATGGGCCTTATAGATGGATTTCTAATTGGATATCATAAGTAAGTCTTTTATTTCTCTTTAGACTCTTCCACCTACTTTGGAGAGCAAGAAAAATTTCTTGGTCATGAAAAAGATAAAACATCAACATATTCAAGTGAAAACCTCTTTAAGGTGCTCATTGGTTAGGGAAATAGTAAATAAAAAAACAAGCCCTTAAGTGAAAAATTGTTTCAAGCACTCTTGGATGAGGAATTTTGCTTATCTCCAGAGGATGTGTAGTGTCCACCAAATCCTATCTCTATAGCCAGTGCTAGTGTTACATCATAACAACATAAAGTCTTTGAGCGTCTTGTTCTTGACCTTCTAGAGATATTTGCTAATTTTCCACTACCTGAATTGGTAGATTCATATTTGTCTCATTATCCAAATATTTTAGAAGAACAACCAAAATTTGAAGCAGAAGAAGAAGACTAGGATCAGATGCTACCCACTATTCTAGAAGATGGTTCTATGTTTCTTGTACAAAACACCACTAAAATGAACTTGAGAACTTATGATAATTCTAAAATTATTTATCTCATATCCTCCCTCATTAATGAAGAGCATGACCACATTGTCAACATTCTAATATATTTCATTGTTATCTTTGCATGGGCTTATTCTCTAATGCTAAGCCTAGACCCTAACTTGGTCATACATCAGCTTGTTGTTCATCTAGATGCTCAATTGGTGAAATAAAAATCAATAAATATGCATCCACACATATCTCTTTTGGTAAAATTGGAACTAGATAAATTATTAGGATATGGATTCATTCAACCACTGGACCATTATGAATGGATATCAAGCATAGTCCTAGTAAGCAAAAAGACATAAGATATATGCATTTGTATTGATTTTAGAGATATCAACAAGGCATGTCCCAAAGATGATTTTCCTCTACCCAACATTGAAATTATTATTGATTCTACTATTATTTATGAGATGTTTTCCCTCATGAACATATTCTTAGGATACAATCAGATCAAGATCGCTCTGGAGGACCATCACAAAATTATGTTTACCACACCATGGGGAACACTATGTTACCAAGTTATTCCTTTTGGCTTGAAGAATGTTGAGTCCACATATCATATTTTTATTATCATTTTCCATGACATGATGTATGATATTGTTGAAGACTATGTTGATGGCATCTTATCAAAATCAAAAAAATGTGTCAGGCATCGTAAATTTTTATAGAGAATCTTTAAGAGACTTCATGAGTACAATGTCCATCTGAATCCAAAGAAGTGTGTCTTCAACATTACTTTGAAAAAGATTCTAGGATTAATTTTTTCACCAAGAGTGATTTAATTGATTCCTACTAAGGTCAAGTCTATTATATAAATGCCTCCACCTTCTAATCTCAAATAGCTTTGCAGCTTGCAAGGAAATATCCAATCTATTCACAGGTTCATTTCACAATTGGTAGACATCCATTTATACACCTCTTGAAGAAAGGAGTCACTTTTCAATGAGATATCTAATGTAAATTATCATTTACAAAACTCATAATATACTTGGCCAACCTACCAGTTTTGAGGCCACTAACACTTGAATAGCCATTAATTCTTTATATTTGATCCACTAAACATGTACTAGGGGCACTCTTGGCCCAACATGATGACATGAAAAGAAACATGCAGCCTACTATTTGAGTTGTACACTTATGTCATATGAACATAATTATACACCTATGGAGAAGGCTTGTTTAGTAATGGTGTTCACCTCCCAAAATTTATGACATTACATGTTGAATAATAAAACCATTTTTATTGCTAAAGTGGACCCTCTCAAATATTTATTATCCAAAGCAACTCTCATAGGTCACATGGCCAAATGGGTCATGATTTTGAGTGAATATGATGTTGAGTACTAGAATCAAAAAGCTATCAAGGGGTAGGTTATTACAAATCAACTTGAAGAATCTCCCATCATATATAATTAACCACTCAAATTTGATTTTCTAGATGATTCTATTATGATAATAAAATAAGTGTTGAAAGAACCTAAATAGTGGAAATTATATTTTTATGGCTCCTTTACATCCTGTAGATCTAGGGCTAGAATTTTATTGATTGTGCCACAATGGGATCTAATTCCCAAAGCATTTCACATTAATTTTCATGGTACCAATAATATGGTCAAGTATGAATCCCTTATTATAGGACTTCATCTTGGAGTACAATAGGATATCCAATAGTTAATAGTCTATGCAGATTCTCAATTGATTATTAATCAAACCATAAATCAATATTAGAATCAAGATGACAAGTTTTTACCTACAAGCACATTTTGGATAATCTCAAGTCCCACTTCAAATCCTTACAATTTGAATAGGTACCACAGGGTAATAATAAAACTGCTAATGCAATGGTAATAATTGGGTCCATGATATAAATTACCAATAGTGCTAAAGAATATCAGTTTCTCATTGAAAATATTCTATAAACTATTGATGTATTACCAGATATAGAAAAGGTACGTACCATTGCTAGTCCCAATCCCCCACCTGAACTACTTTGGTTTTAAGACATTTATAACTATTTCCACAACCATATCTTTCCACCCAATCTTTCACATAACTGCCAAAAAAATTTCCTTCATCACATAGCTTGTTATACCCTCCTTGGAAACACACTTTATCATAAAGTCTATGATGGAATGTTTTTTTTTGTTTATCTTCGAGATAATCTAAGTTAGTGCTTAAAGAGGTTTATAAAAGAATGTGTGGGGTCCACACCAATGGTGTAATCTTAGCCAAAAAACTCCTCAAAATAGGTTACTATTATCCCAAGATGGAAATAAATGCTTGTAATTATGTTAGGAAGTGTGTTGCTTCCTAACATGGTAATTTGGCATGCGCACCTTCCTTTCCACTATAGTTGATAACTACACCATGGTCACTCTCTACATATGGCTTGATCTCATTGGGAAAATCAACCCAACATATTATGATGGCCAAAAATGGATTCTCACTACTACCAAGTATTTTACTAAGTGGATTGAGGCCATTTCTCTCACTTATGTCATTAAGAAATAGATTGCCAAAATTATCCATTACCATATCATCTGTCGATATGGTATCCCTACTCGTATTATATTTGATAAAGGTGGATCATTTGTAAACCAAGATGTTAAAGTTCTTTATGCCAAATTCAAAATTAAACATAATAAATCCACACCATATAACTCTCAAGGTAGCAGTCAAGTTAATACATCTAACAAAACCATTATTACAATCCTGAAGAAGATTATTAATAACATTGGTCGTAATTGGCATTTTTAAATTTTTCTTACCCTTTGGGCTTATCATACTAGTCATTTACCCCCACAAGAGCCACTCTATACTCCCTCATGTATGGTATGAAGGCTATTATTCTGGTTGAAATCGAGCTACCTTCACTTTAGGTATTCTTGGATAATATTGAAGAGGATGAGGATTATAGGGTTTCTAAGTTACAAGAACTCAAGCTCCTTGATGACAAGTGTTTGGATACCCTAGATAACTTTAAAGCATACTAGAATATATTACATAGAAGCTATAAAAATTTCATGCTCCCTTGGTAGTTTGAAATTGGTGATTTGGTCTTGAATGAAAATCAAAAGAAAACTAATGTTAAATGCAAGAAGAAGGGTAAGTTTCAACCCAATTAGTTAGGCCCATATGTAGCCACAACAAATTATACGTCGAGGGCATACTGATTGGCTACTATAGATGTAGAAAAACTCTTATAACCCATAAATATTATACATCTCAAGTGGTTTTATGCTTGACATCCTTTTGAACCATTGTCTATAAGATCCCTTACTTGGGGATAACTTGTGATTGTCATTTATCTTACTATTATACTCTAGACTAGTCCTATTTTGGAAAAATTTATTCTAACTCATTTTACCCTAGACTGTTGTAACTCTAAACCATTGTACCCCTAGACCATTAACACTTTGGATCATTTATATTCCACTGGACTCATTTTCATTCCATTCTAGATTGTTCTATCTCAGATAATATTCTTGTAAAAACTATGGGCTATTATAATTATGGACCGTTATAACTTGGATAGTTATATTCCATTACCAATTATGATATTAATTATGAGTCATAGGCATTCTGAACACACTCAGTGCCCATTCTATAAAACAATTTATCCTAAATAGTATTTCATAGTTTATTTTTGCAGACAAGTGTATGAAGATATGTCAACACATGGTTTTTACCTATGAAAAGATCCTTTGAATTTATTCTATACTACATACTATTCTATTATTATTTAGTAAGCACTATAGCCTTAATATGATCACAAGGCCGTTGTAGCCGATTTAGCTATTTTACTTACCTATGGATGTGCAACTCCTCAGCTAAGTGGTTTTTTTGTGCAATTATTTAGATTCATGATCCCCTTTGTAGCTGATTTAGTTATTGTTTGAACTCTTATCTATGGAAGTGCATCTCCTTTGTTAGGTAGTTCCCTGTGCCTTTTATCAATATTTGGTTTTTTTTGTTTATCCCAAAAACACAAATATTATAAACTAGTGGACAAAAAGAACAAAAACATTACCTTGAATGTTGTTTATTCTACTCTCATGTTCTCATTATTTTGTGAGCAATCATTTGAATGCACTCACTATTTTATGATCCATTTTCCTTATTCATCTATAATTAATCATGTTTTCTTATCATCACCTATCTTCTCTCCCATTTCCTAGTAGAATTACATTTATCTTGAAGTTTATATTTGATCTTACATCCATGGAACTATGTAAGAAACATCTACTTGCCTTGTGCATCTAGATTTAGCTCAACCAACCCCTTTATTTTATTCTATCTTCCCCCTTGTTTTGTGTTATTGTTTCCCTATCACTTGGGGACAACTACGTTTTCATGATTCTTGATTTTATTTTACTAGTATCATTATTTCTTAGATTAGGGGTCACCCTGTTGCAAAGCATAACACCTCTATTACATGTACATGAAGAATTTATTTTTTATTTGCACTAACATTGTGATTAAATAGTGTTTGTGTGTATTTATTTGGATTTTTTTTGGTTTTGTTGTGTATTATTATCTATCCATTTATTTTTTTGTGTTTTATTGTTCATTTGTTAGTTTGTATTTGCATTATGTTGTGTCTTTATTTTATTTATTAGTATTTTATTCTATTTTCATTATTATTTTGTTGAGTTGTTATTTTATCTATTTATTGTTTTTGTTATTTTTTCTTATTTATTCTTTTGTTATTTACTCTAGTTGTTTTGTTGTATGTCTTTTAGTTTACCATTTTGTCTTGTTTCTTATATTGTTTTATTTTTTTGTGTTTAATTTGTATTTAGCTTATTTTCTTATTTATTTATTTTTTCCAAATACATTTTGTTAATACACGTGGATCTTGATTATTCATATCTTGATTTTATGTTATTTAAATAATTTGTTCTTATTTTGATTTTATACATTCTTGTTCCTACTTAAAACTTGATTATTCATATTTTGATTTTAAGTTAGGTTACATGTTTGTATTATATTGTTTTCTCTTTGTTTTTATTTGTTTGTAGTTTAAACATAAATAGTTGTAAATTTGGTTTTGGTAATTTTTATCATTATCCTTAGTAATAAATATTCACATTTGAACTGATCAATTTCAAACATAAATACAATATTATTATAAGTTACTTATACTTATGATGCATAATTTCAATTTACTACAATAAACACCAACCAAGTGATCCAAATCCAAAAGTCAATGTGGCATCGATGACCATTTTTGAACACAACATACCTAATGCCTAAAACAAGATATATCATAAGCTACCTTTGGATATAAATAAGACTCTATGCTAGACGTGCATCTATTTACATACATTGTGAGTCTAATTGACTATTTCTATGATGAGTTTGGGACGTGCAAATCCTAAATTATATTCTAGCATCTAGTCATACATAAAGAAGAACAAAGACATCAACATTCATATCCTAACTAAGGACATGCATCTCATAAAACTATCATATAAAAAACATATCATCAACAAAGAGAAATATACATGAAAATAACATGTGACAATCAAGGAATATCAACAATCCATGTACAAGTAGCAGTAAACCAAAAATGGATGTCATATATATCTCAAAATCATGTTTCTATACATCATGAGAGTATTTATACATGGAGATCCTAAATAATCAATTCTCATCATGCTCATCCTTGGGAGGACTCTACTAAAAACTTTGACCCATCCATGATGTAGGCACTATTAGAGGTTATGGTGGTGGAGGCCCTATGACAACCCATTATGCAGCTAGTTATGTCACTAACCACTCTAATTATGTCCCATGTTTAGACTTAGAGGTTTGATTCATCCACTATGACCTCATATACTCCCTATAGGAAGCTAATCTCTATTCCATAGGAACTATCACCTCATATGCCCACCTACATTAGGTTATCTCATCCTCAACATATAAGACATCATCTTTTACATATAAGGTATCATCCTTGGATATAATCACATTGGTAAAGGATCTCATTGATCCAACCCCTATATCAATCCCACCTCTTTGATCCTCATCTCTCTCTTATGTCAACCTCTTCATCTCTTCCTAAGAAAAAACCCACTCACAAACCACTGTCATAAACTCCATGCCTCATGTGGCTAATTGGGCTTGAACCCCTGTTAATTATGCCACATGTCGTCTAAGACCCATAATATTTGAATCCATGGCTATAATAAGCCCCTATATCCTAGTGGTCTCACAATGAGCCATCACTAAATACAACTATAACCCAACCATAGTGATCTTTAACCCTAAAATATCCAAGAGGCATGTAATAATCTCCATCCAAATCTTTTCAATCAATTACTAGTCCTTTATGGACCTCCTTATGATTGAGGGTCTTTCCCCTCTTTATCTTGATCTATAACTTGCACCTATCTCAAAGGGCCTTGCCTCTTTAGAACCTATCCCATAGCCTCCATCACCACCTAGGACATCCCCTATATCCATATCTTGACCATCCAACTCAGCCATCTCTACATCCTCTGTAAGATCCTATTGTCCCTAAGGCTATACAAAATGTAATGGAGTGACGTATGGAATGGATGCCTGCACTAGCACCTAACCCTATCATTATGCTAGGGTATGTCCCTAATCTCTCCTCATCTACACCCATCTTTGTTTTAAGATTAGTTGTTGTGATAATGTCATAGTAAGTTAGATGGGTCTCACCCTGATCAACCACACAACATATGCATCAGTTATTGCTACATCTAGAACTCCTCCCACATAATATCACAAAACATGAACCACCCTATCATATTCAATGATTACCTCTACCTTGAACACTAGTGGCCCCCACTCTCTGATCTCCTTGGTCACATGTGCAAAGTAGTGTGGACCCTTTGGGACATCTTACTACATGCCAAACTATCATTAAACTTTATATGGATTGTATCTCTCTACCACATAGTCATGGTGCCCTATGACTTAGTATGGCATCATCATGTACCTGATCACAAATAGATGTTCTACCCATAAAAACTATCTCCAAGTAGGGATGTCAAATGAAATCTCCATCATTCATCTCATTAATGGCTCATCTATAGTAAGGAAGGTCCCCCAAGTTTCCATGCATTCCTATTCCTATAAGGTACCATCCCCAAGCTATAATATCCTTTAGTCCCCTCTAATATCTCATCCCCACTAGCCTCATAATCACTATGTGCTCCCAGGCCCATACATGTATCAATTTGTTGTGGCTAAAGTTACACCCTCACCAATAGGCAATCATATACAAATCCCTTCACAATTGTGCTAAGATGATTGGTTCTTAGGCAAACCATATTAGTTGATCAAACATCTACAACACCATGTTGATCAAACCCAAGGGAAATAACCACCCACTCTTATCAAGAATCATAAGGTCATTGATAAGAGCTATCAAAATCAACATCTTTGGGGGAACTATCCCTTGTCCTACTCCACCCTTGAGAGGCCAATCCAAATCCTCCAAGGCATCCATGTCTATACACTCATCAATAATATCCTGGTCTACTACCCTCAACAGGTTATCTAATATGGCCTGCCGTCCCACCCCCATCCAATTAATCTTAGGTCCTCACATAGGTACCTGTATAATTTGATGTACATCCTCTAGTATCACTATGGCCTCCCTAGTTGATAAATGAAAAGTGGAAGTCTTTGAGTGCCACTTTTATAGTAATACTAACAAGTACATTTTATCTATGTGAATTATTGCTAATTTGCTAGGTGATATAGGTCCACTACTACTATGATGCCCATGAGCTCATCTATTATCAACCCCTATTACCACAATACTCAAGAGTTTCACTCTTGTGATGTGATGATCATAAATCACTACTAAAAATCAAACATACATCATCATGTCAATTATATTTTTATCATATTCTTCTAATTTTGAGGCCTAGATTAATCTCCTATGGGACCTATTATATTTTATTTTGGCATTCTCACTATTGTTTTGGTAATCCCACCATTTAATAAGATGTTTCTTCTATTCTGTAGGTTAATCTTGTTGATGATCATGACCTTACCATTTAATAGGATGTTCTTATCATATGGTAGGGCGATCCCACTGATCTTGGTAAAATTAGTATTTGATAGGGAAAAAAACACCCAAAAATGTAAGTTCACCTTTGTCTTGGTAACCTCACCATTTTGACCCATGATCCCACCGAAAGATCAATAAAATCATTGATCTCATAGCATCCCCACTTCTTTCATGGGTGAACTCACCATTTTTTAAATTGAAAAAATGGTGGGATCACAAAAATAACACCCTCTCATACATAATAAATGCAATAAATAATAAATTTAAATACCAAAAAAGGTACCTATTGATGCTCTACTCCTTGTTCATCACCGATACTCCCTCATGCACTCTCTAAGATGATAATGGTGCAGGATATTTGTCATTGTTCTCAACTCTATCACATGAAAATCTCACGGCTCAAAAATTACTATAGATAGGGGTTCAAATGACTTGTTTTTTACCCCTAGGGGTCCAAATATAGTAAAATTTTCAAAATTTTCACCCTTAGGCCTATAGTTGCATCATTTTATCTCTCTTGGGCTACTATTTTGGCCCCACTAATCTATTATTCCTTCCACTTTATTCTAATTATTCCATTTTTTAGCCACTTTTGTTGAAATTAATGAGATTATAATTTATTTTGATCGAGGGCCCACCCATAAAATATTTTCAATTTTTTTGTCTTTTCCTTAAGGGGGCATCATGGGCTACCCAAATGATATTTAGGGCATTTCATAAGTCTATTTCTCTATAATTCATGTAAACTTTAAAAATAGAAAGTGGGAACAAAATTTATTTCTTATGATTATAGTGACCTTTTCATTCTTTGAAAAGATGTCACTTCAACTAAATGTCTCACCACACCTCAAATAGGGGGAAAATGTATACATTCAATTCTTATAACTATTGTGTTATAATTATCAATCTAATGTGAAATGTAGACAATGCACAATCTAGGCCAAAATCATTAAAACACACTAAATCATTTGAACTTGTCACATACATGTGTCGATTTAGGATAATGTATCCTTGAATGGGGCAATACATTTTATGTGATTATTATATTTTCTTAAATCACTTTGAGTCAAATTGAAACCATGCAAAATGATACTCTGGACCACTAAAATCTTCTAATTTAACAACACACATCACGTGCATGTGTTATTTTGCATCCATAATGCCCTAATTGGGGCATTATTTTGTACGTAATTGACACCTTTTTTATTTTACTCCAGTCAAATTATGACTCATTAAAATGATGTTTCTAACTAAGTTGATTAAGCATGTAATAGATTTCCAAATAATTGCAAAAAATTAATCAAAGTCACTTAAGCAAATTAAATCAACTCAAGATCCTAAGTAAAAATTCCATGGAAGTTATTGAAAATCTATTTATTAGAATTTAATTCCTCAAATCTGCATCATCCCATGATATCATCTATGGGGTGACATTTATAGGCCATTAATGGAAAAAATATCAAGATTAATCTCTTTTATGCTTCATTAATGCCCCATTCTTCCAAATATTAATGGGATTATTTATGTCTTGTCCATCCAAAATTGAATCAATTTATGGCCACACATATTGATCTCAATATGGATGGTCATGGTTGATTCTGAACAATCTTGAAAATTTATAAATAAGTGAGCCAAGACATCCATTTTTAAGCTTTAGTTATACAAACTTACTATGTAGAAATTGCTATAGAAAAGCTTCACCAATTTGCATAAATCAAACAAATATTGTGAGCCTAATCCATTGGTACACTAGGAAGTGATGGATTAGCATGCTACTCATCATTGATGCAAACTTGAAGCACCAAATCTAGGGAAAAACACACTTTTTGGCTACTCTTAGAAGGAGGGATGTTATTTGGAGGGTTTGGTAGTATTTATTCTTTAAATAACTCTAAAAAATCATTAGAAACACCTTATGAGGGAGTAGGCTTGATGTTTTAGTGTCTAAATGCTTCTTTAGATATATTTTTCTAGACTAATGCATGGACTAACACATCTTGTAATCATATTTTATAGTTATTAGTGTCTGCCTTAGGGCATAAATGTTTAAGGTAATGAAAGGCCATCTAATGCTAATTTCTACATGATGTCTTATATAGTAGATGAAATCATGGGTACAATGCACACAACTTAGGGATAACCCTAGGATCCATCTGTAGAATATGTGAATAATAGGGTCTATGATAATTTCTCTATATTCCATGTTTATAGGTTCAAGAGAGAAATAAAGAAGATTGTAGAGGAATTTACCCATTAATGTATCAATCCATTTATGGTCATGCCATGACTAGGCTTTCTAAAAATATAAGACATAACATTATGAATGTGGGAGATTACTAGTAGTATCCTCACTATATTATAATTAGGATAGAGGGAACCATGGCTTCTCCTATGAATCTCCCTCATTTTGTTCCTCACAAAGTTTTAGAGTAGGAGATAGCCTTTAAGATATATAATAGTGTGGATGATGATTTAATTGCCAAATACCAAGGGTATTATCATAGGACCTCTCTGAGCATCGATCATATGTAGTACTCACTAAAAATTCACCTCATCTTAGTTGGGAAGATTGAAACCCACTATGGGATAAATCAAGCACAATTGAGAGAATGGGATCCCAAAAATAAAGTGAGGTCATACTTTAACGATGTTAGAAAGAAGAAGGTCCATTTACCTTATGTCCATAAGAGCTATGAGCATGATCTATTTTTTATTAATGATGTAGATGATTCTGACATTTATACTTAGATAAATTAGCATACAATTCCTATGGTGGTAGCCCAATAAATTCAATATGATCCTTCCATCATAATAGAACAAGAAAATAAATAATAGAGGTAAACAAGACCCATCAATGGACATAATCTCAAGTTTAATTATCACTTGATCATGATCATCCTACCTCTCCATAATAGATAGAAATTTACCCATCAAAGGAAGGTACCCCTTATAGGGAGGTATATCCCTAGATAAAAAGTAACATTAATTAAGGGAATTCCAATCCGTCATCCAATAGTTATAGTTCAATCTCCTATAACAATAACAAGAGCTTCATCTCATACAAATATACAAATAAGAACATTTTCTTAGCACCATTACCCCCATTGAATATTATTTAATAGGTAATCCTCCGTGTGTTCTTGAAAATTTATGTTACATCAATGCCTTTTCTAATTTCAGTCTCAGCACCCCCATCATCTCCACCAATGTTTTCTATAATTCTAGAGCCTACACCTCTTTCTTCTCCTGCCATTTTTACTTCACTTCCACCTTCTAATATTTATTTATCTTCATCCCCCACTCCATTCACTTTAGTGAAAGTCCCTGTAACTAATAATCCATCCATTGTCATTTATAAAAGGAAGCCTAGGACTCCTCTAGTTTCACCTTCAAATGCACAATTAGAACAGAGACCTATTGAATGCCCATTTTCCAAAGGGGTCATCTATATAAGGAATCAAAGGAGGAAAAGGAGTAATTAAAATGAGAATCAAAATAAATGGATACTATCTAAGTGTTGGATAGTGATGAAAAAGATAAAAAGTGTGGAGCCAAAGAAGAGTGGGTGTTTGGAGAAGACATAGAGACTGAAGAAGAAATAGATTTATCTTAGGAAATAGATGAAGGGGAATCTAGATATATATAGATAGTGGGTGAGGAAAGATGATTGGAACAAGAAAATTATGACTCAACATCCACTTAATTATGAGTAGAAAATAGAGTGTTGGAGTCAGACATATAATCTATGTTGTTAAAATCCCCTACTCTAGGACTTACTAATGTGCCTATAACCACATCCCCTCATCTTTTCTAAAATCTTTTATTTCAGTGTCATCTACTCTAATAAAATTAATAGATGGTATCCAAAGTGTAGATATTCTTACTTGTGAATAAAATCAGCTTCTAAATAAGGAAGTGTCTTCCCTTACTTCCTCTATTATATTAGTATATTCTCAGATTATTAATTTTCCATCTACTAGTTCAGGTTCTACCCCACTCTCTCACTATGATTCACTACAAGAATATTTTTTAAATATAAATTCATTAAATCCTCATTATTTTGTTGAGGAATGTGAGCAATAAGTTTCTAATTATTTGAAGTTTTTTATTCATTTAATCACTACCCCAATAATGGCCAAACCCTAGGACCATAAGAAGAAAGTTCATTTTTGAGGACTTAGTGACTATCTCCATTTTTAAACCCTAAGCTCCATCGAGACTATCTACCCAATTAGACTTGTATATTCCCAAATCACTCAAACTGATTCTTCTATAATGACAATCACAAGAACTCCAAGGTAGGTAAAATATGTGGTGGAGACTACACCCTAGAGGAGAGTATTAAAATGGAGCAAGGTTACTACTCAAATTACTATCCAAATAAGTTCCTCCATGCTCCCACAAAATTTCATACCACCTTACACCACTCCAAAAACCACTCAGCCAAAGGTGCAAGGAGAACCCATTATCCTTGCCTGGGTCAAGGAGTCTCAGGAGAGGAAGAAGAATAAGATGGGCCTAGTCCTTACATAATTTCCCACAATAAGCACTTATTTTGACAAGAAGAGTAGTAAAATTCAAAGGTTGAGGAAGAGGAAGGGAATAAATAATAGGATTGGGGAACTAGTGTTGGATTAAATTGAAAATATAATCCCTTTATCTTAGAAGTAGAAGAAGAATCCCAATGACACCATTGAGTATACAAAGCACTTTTGTTCTTTTTAAGATACAATAGGGGAGGAAATGAAGGAGATGTATAGAAGTCATGAGCAAGACAAATGGAAGTTTTACAATAATCTATTATTAAAGCTTTAAGAGAGATTGTGGATAATGTCCAAAATGTATCCACCAAGACATATGATATTTTGAAAATAATCAAGACTTTTAGGAGTGAATCCTAGCTTGAATGGGGAAAGATAACAAAATTTTGGAATGAGTTGAAAGAACTTGAGAAGAGGCTAAGTATCTTGGTTCAATGCTCAAGGAACAATGCATATAGTCATTTGAATTTAATGACTACCCAAAAGGCATCTTAGGCTTTGAATTATGTAATTCCAAATAGAGATGATGCCTTCCATTCACATACCCAAATGAAAGTTTTGGTAGCCTAGCTTGCAGTCCAAGAAAAGGAGTCCATAGAGATTTTAATGGATATTAGGGTCACAAATGTGAAAAACTCTATAGGTAAATTGATAAATAGTCCCAATTTTGAAGCACTTATCAAAACAATTATCAATGGTTTCAAAGCAAAAATTGAGGGCACTGTATATAAAACTAGTGAAGAGATCCTATAGCTCATAAATTTTATGAAGGATAAAGTGACTAAGGTAGAGGCCCTTAGATTTGGATTTAGAGCCTCTAAAATTGAGCATAAAGGTTGATGGTTTAATTTAATAAGATATTTAAACCTTATATGCTCGATTTTGATATTATTAATAAATAATTTGAGGTTGATTATGATTTATTCCAAAAACTAAAGGCTACTAAGGAGGCTACCAAGATAGTTTCTATTTCTCAACAAACACCAACATTGATAATTCAACCTTAAAGACCATTTCATCTAGTCATGTGTGTTCCTTCTCATCCTACTAGTACTTCATCAACAATAATGACTACTAGTTATTTATATGTGATGCATCCAACTATTTTAGTCGTCACATCAAACATGTAGTTTCTTTATTCTTTGGGTAGTGTCAACAAGGCACTATAGCTAAATATGAATATCTATTTACATGTATTCTATTATTATGAAGACTCAAATATTCACTTTATTTTGAGCATGTATATGTTTATATTATCTTTATGTAATTTGAGCCATTGATTTTATTTATATTATGTACATGTGTACTATATATGAGTTATAAATTTGGGAATGTAAATTTAGACTTTACTTGGAGGATGAGGTAACCCTTCCTCAAGCTTATTCAGAGTTGTATCCTCCCAATTCTAAAAGGACCAAATTTTTTGCTATCGAGATAAATACAAAATCCTACATATTGCTTTGAAAAAATTATCCTAATGTGCAAATCTTATTCTTCTCTACATTTGTGATTCATTCAATAAAGTTTCATCATTATGGTATTTTATTCTTTGGGTTGTGTATAATTGTCCTTGTAATACAGTTATTCATATTGCACAATAGTTGATTTGAATGTTTGGTGTTTAGTAATCATAATCTCTCTCTATAGATTTATAATTTCAATCTTATAAACTTAGTAACATTTGATTATGTGTACTAAAATTCATTGTATTTAATTTTTATATACTCTTAACTATGTTTATATGTCATGTGTTCTAATGGTAACTTACAACAAGCATTAGTTCTCATACTACTTATTCCAACTCATAGTTAAAGATCTAGTTTAGAAGGATTTCATCTAACTTTGACTTATAAACCTTATTATCTACCTTACCCTTCCTTATTTTTTTAGTTTTATTTTGATATTGCACACCTTAGGTTAGATTCACCATCTATACATCCATCTCAAGTAGGTCTATACTCACATCATATATGAACCCTCTGAGGTAAACAACTGCTCTGCTCACCACTATCCCATCACTAGGTTGTTTATAAAACCCAATACCCTACAACTCATGCCTTAGACTGAATATATTTTTACCAATCCTAAAACATTAGAGGCTACCTTATAAGGTTATCTATTGTGCATAAAATTTACATCAACATATTCATGTATAAATTAATGTCCACTCATGATAGAAAATATGAAAGATATAGATCATTGTTAGGAATATAGAACACATAGCAATATTAATGAAATAAAGATGAAAATAAAATGCAAAAAAACATAGTATAAGAGAGAAACATATTTAATGTGGTTCATCTAATATGGGCTATCACCACACAGAAATAGCTAGTTCTTATCTTGTTCAGTCTAACAAATGAAGGGATAAACCCATAATACATCCATTGCAATCTCCTCTTCACTCACACACAGTGTGACATCATGATTACAATGCCCTCATATCAAAATAGGGTTAAATATTAAGGAAAAAATGCACCAACATCAGTTATGTAATCTAATAGTAAACGGTCTATATTTACAATGAAATTATAATATTATGTAATGCATTTAAAAAAAATGCTTTAGGGGAACTGTCCCCAAACCCCCACTAGGGGGGATCCATGTAGGTCACTACCCCTTGGACCCCCATGGAAACCATAGTGGGTGGAAATCCCTCCCATAACCCCCCCACCATCAGGAACTAGACATTCTAATAAGATCAGGGTCTACCATCCAACAATCATTAAACTAATTGAATTTTAAAATCAATAAATGAATACACTTTTTAATATGCAAACTAAGTTTCCATTTAAAATCATTTTGAGAATGTCATGGGTTAACCAAACCTTAATGAGATGCAATTTCTAAAACCATGGATTAATAAATATAAATGCCTCAACCCCCATTGGAGAAGGATATGTGCTAGTTAAATGACATAAAACCTCAACTACACCCCTTTAAATATCATCAAAAAATATTGTGTGGAACCCAAAAATAGGTTTTTATGTAAAGGTTGAATCTAAAAATAGATTCATATGCAAATTAAAAATCTTAATCAACCACTGCAAACATATTTTAGACCCAAAATGATTACTTAGTATCATTGATCCTCAATGTAGAAATAGAAAGTGTTTGCATGAACTAAAGTCATGCCCCAAATATAATCCATATGTACTTCAATGTGATATATAGCTCCATAATATGTTTTAAATTTACTCAATCTAATAAATCTAATAAAATTTTCTTAATCTTACCCATATAATCTATCTCATCATGTCATAAAAATTTTCAATCGTCCCTCATAATCATGTAGAATTTACCACATGTTCCTTAAATAATCTTTGATATACACAATTTTTCCTATTATAATCACATAATTTGACCCAAATTTTGAATTATATATCTTTCATGGCTTGAATCTCTATGAATAGGCTAGTTCATGTCCCCATTTTTAGGTGAGGGATGAAGCATGAAAATCTCTCATCTCAAAAGTAATAATTATGTGTTTCATGTTATATTAGAAAAAAATAATCATGTAAATTATATATATATATATAAATTATTAGATATGTCATCATATAAATATTTAATAATTTAATAACATATGAAACATGTAATCCAAGCCAATGGGCATACAACTATCGTGTCAAGTAGATATAGCAATTGGGCAAGTAGTAATAATCAATTCAATAGATGAATTATATAAATCATGACATCACACACAATAGAAACATGCATGATATAAATCACAACATAAAGATTTATAATATTCATTAATATAACCACACATGCACACAATATCATGATCATGAAGTAAAAAAATGTGCATAACATGAATTTGACTTGAATCTCACCCAACATAGACAACACAGCCATGACATGAACTTGACAACACCAATAAATATACTCATATAAAAACATAAGATAACACACATCAATCATCACACAATAATAATTAATGACATCAAGCATTCATGAAGAAGAAAATTAGTCCACATAATCAATCTATAGATATTATAATCTAGTATTAATTACTTGAATATGACAAGCTTGACATAAATTTACCTTGCGTGACTTGTTTGTAAAAAAATGGTCCTAAATTTCCATCTCATCATATCCTAGTGATTTATATGCATGTGGCTCTTTCATTATATTGTTACACACCTAAATGAGCATCACTATTTATTTAAAACCTACATACTATCCTAGGTAAGACATGTCCAAATGCGCAATTTAGTCCTCATGTACATGGGTCACCACTGTTAGAATGGGTTAGTATTTCTAGTTGCTACTAAGTTGAGATAGATGGCATTGAACTTTCCTAACAATGATAATTTATAAAATATAATACATTCTTGTGGTCAACCTATACATTTTTGATAACCTATCATTAAATTTTTTTGAATTGGACTCTCATATATAAAATTAAGGTCTCACTTGATAGGGAACTTGAAACTTATTTGGTACACATATATACACAATTTCACATTGAAAAAAACTACCCTATTCCTCCTAATTTTCAAATAAATCACTAAAATAAACTCACATTAAATTCTAAATCATACTAAATTTAATTCAAATCTAGCATTGTCAAATATCAAATTCAAATCATTAGTTGCATTCATATAACAAAGACACGCCATTATACAATTGCACTAGGTGAAATAACTATGTGTGGCTTGATATTCCTCATTATAGTATTAGATACATAGGAAGTTTTTAGTCCTCAATAATGGTGATTAGGGTTAGCTCATCCCATTACACTTTTATATATTTCTATCCCTCATAATTACACCTATGGTTTAAAGGTGAATAAGGATTTTCTTAGAGTTGTACACACCATCAAGATTTGACATCATACATTCAAAGATTTCAAATATAATTGAAGGTGTTCATATGGTTAAAGACCTTATTTTTAGTAGAGGTTAATACCCACCACTACAGGTTAGTATCAACAACTCGATACTGACCCAAATTTAATAGAACTAACCCTATGTAGACATTGATAAAGTTCTTAAACCTAATAAATCATAGGCTTGTTTTAGTTTGTTTTCCACTGTTAGAAGTTAGTCACAATAAAAAAAGGTAAGTAATTATTCCTAAGTTTTTTTTTGTAATTATCATATGTCACTTTTCAAATCATTGTAATCTAATTCAAGTTTTTACAGTCAGATTCATGCTTAAATGACATATTTAGTAATTTAAATTCACATACTATTTTATATCATATTATGGTTTATAAAACCTATTTGGAGTTAAATTATTGGTACACTCATTCATTACTTGAATAGTATGAAACCCTAGGTTTCCCTTTAGGGTTTCATCCTTCTAGGGTTTCAAATTTAGTCTTGTAGTTTCTTTTTTCATACCTAATTTATGATTATCCCTAATATACACAATATCAATGGCTATAATAAATGAAAATTATCTTTATTTTTTAAGAAATTCATGAAGATAATATTTTCATATTGTTCCACTTGGATATGCTACATTTTTATCAATAACATAATCAAATAGATCAAATATAATCACATTCATAAGGTTAAAATTAACAATGAACAATCAAAGCCTTCTTAAAATCATATTGTTACAACTTCCTATCTAATTTACCTCTTGTTACCAAAAAAAGAAAAGGGCATGCATGACCTCCTTTATTCCTCATAGTCCCTATATGGATTGAAAAATTCATAATACATGCCCTCATGGTGGAATTATCATGAATGTTGATACTAATAATCCTCATGAAATAACTACTATAAATTAATTTGATTCCATTGATGACCAATAATTCATTGAATGTCTCAATTTGAATCGACATCGACTTGATGCAATGTTATATATCATAAGAGATGAATATAGATAGTTGGTTCAAGAAAATACATCTAGGAGACACTGATCCATTTTGAAATATCAACCAAGCCTTTCAAGGTACTAACCTAACTATAAGTTTTTAAATTTCTACCATTGATACTATCATTACATCTAGTTACACATGATATATAACCAATGTATGGGTGAAACATAAGGCTCTTAATAAATATACATGCCTATTCCTACATAGGTAACCTATAATGAATATACATATTTCATCACTAACATTTCCTTATGCACATTACCTATATTATATTGTTATATCCTTTCATGCCAAGGTGTTGTAGTTAGAGCAAGGTGTATCTAGAGCTAGTCATTAAATGGATTAACATGCCTTGCTTAATAATCCATTATCACCTAATATAACAGCTAATCCTTTACCTATATTATTTTTATCTCTTATGCTTCTAATATAAAAATGTAAAGGTGATCCATAAAAATAACTTTGATCATTCTATGCAACATTCTTAAATTACACATACAAATACATGTTATTAATGAAGTTATTCTAGAGAAGTATAAAGGAATATTCTTTATGATGTTTCTATGGCATTCCATTTTAATAAATCAAAGAATTTAACCCTTTGGTAGTTTTTATCACATTTCTATATCAACATTGATGATAAACTATCTTATACGTAAACTATTAAACTCAAACAAAGGTCCAATGATCCAATCAATGATTATGTACTTTGGTACAAGATTATGCAAGCTAATATGATTAATTTTATGGTCAAGAATGAATTACAAGACATTTAAAAAAATATTTCTTGCACTAATCCATTATTCAAGCATATTCAAGAGATTAAAATCCTTTGACGAGATATGAAACACAATAAGAGATAGAGAA